>BHFT01025079.1:36148-109424 GCA_004320025.1 Laticauda laticaudata | reverse complement strand
AATAGATAGCACCACCATTAGATGGATTCCTAACTGGCTGACAAACCGTATTCAATGAGTAGTCCTTAATGGGTTTAAGTCTACATGGAGGGAAGAAAGCAGTGGGGTGCCACAAGGTTCCGTCTTAGACCCAGTACTCTTCAATATCTTCATTAACGACTTAGATGAGGGAATAGAAGGGCAAATTACCAAATTTGCAGATGATACTAAACTGGCAGGAATAACTATCACCTAAGAAGATTAGCTCAAGATCCAGATGAATCTTTACAGACTAGAACAGAGGTAGCCAACCTTTTGGACCTCAGGGACCACCAAACTCATAATTTTAGATCCCAGGGATCACTAACTGGTTCTGTGGATGTGGCCTAATTTGTGGGTGTGGCTTGGTGATCATGTGACTGGCTGGGCATGGCTTGAATGTCAATATTATAAATATTTATATCAATATTGAATTTTTTATAAAAAAGAGCAACTTTTACCCAAAATCAGGCAAACCAGGCAGGCAGATTGAGCAGCTCACAGAGTCACAGATTCATTCAGAGATCTATCTGTCTGCCATTGGCAATCTATCTGTCTGCCATCTGTCTGTCTGCCATCTGTCTGCCATCACATAAAATTTGCTTGTAAGAAAACTCACAAAATTAACTCACAACACACCATGTATGTAAATATTGTTTTTTTTAAATTAAAAAAGAGCAACTTTTACCCAAAATCAGGCAAAGTAGGCAGATTGAGTTGCTTACAAAATCATTCAGTGATCTATTTATCAGTCATCAGCTAGTTCAGTCTCTCAAATTTGCTTGCCGTGAGTCTGTACAAAATTTGCTTGCAAGCAAACCTTCAGTCCTAAGGGAGGTTTGGCTGTACTTAAAAGCAGAGCTGAAGATCTAAAGACTAGCTAGAAAGCAAGAAATTGAACCATTTCCTGCTTCCTAGCTTATCTAAATCTCCTGACACAGCAGAACAAATGATGGAAAAACAGAAATTTAGCGGGCGGGGAGGGTTCCTGCGGGCTATGTGCGTGGCGCAGCCTTGTGTTTCTACGCAGCCTGGATTAATTGCTTTGTGGGTGGTGGTCTGGAGGTGAGATTTCTCTGCAGCCCACCTAAATTTTCTCATGGCCCACCAGTGGTTTGCAGCCCACCGGTTGGTGACCGCTGGACTAGAACACTGGGCCATATCTAACAAAATGAAATTCAATATAGAGAAAAGTAGAGTCCTACACTTAGGGAAGAAAACCCAAAAGTACACATATAGACTGGGTGAAACCAGGCTCAACAGCAGTAACTGTGAGAGGGATCTTGGAGTCTTAGTGGCAGTGGGACAACCAGCTAAATATGAAGCCCCAGTGTGCAAACAGCAGCCCAAAAAAGCAATGCAAGTCCTAGAATTGTGACTAACAAAGGGATACTAATCAAGATCACAGGGAGAAACTAAACCATGCTGTAAAGCTTAGTAACGGCTAGGTATCAACACTGCCGACAAGATTGCAAAAACGTAACGCAAAAGGACACAGCCGGACAAGCAGAAATTCGGGGGTGGCTCCAATTCAATTTGTTATCCGCTCTCATAAGTGCCCCAATTTGCATAACAGAAGCGGACAAACAACGAGAAAGGAAGACGGACGGGTTAGTACGTAGCGAGGTATGATAAACCGGATGTTTGTAAGGAAGCCTGAGCAGATGGAAGCAGATGGAAGCGGATGACACCATCCGAAGGGCTATCCGGAGGAGAATAGCAAAGGCGGGAACAGCGCAGCAGAAGGAGCGCATGCGTAGCGGATGAGCGGATGCATGCACGGACGCCTATAGGATGCCATGAGCGGATGCGTAGTGGATGCAAAGGTTTCACTGCGGCAATGCGGGGAGGGATGAATTGCGTCAGCTTCCGTCGGATATTAAAAGGATGCAGCCTCGCAAAGCATGTCAGCATTCAGAGGAAAGACCTGCTGCACAGAGACATCTTTGACACAGAACACCATGGGTTCAACAGTAAAGGGAAGAAGAGAAAGCCTGTGCTTACTCCTGCAGCCCTGGCAAGAAGGACAGAATCCCATCCACCCCTGGCAACTGACTCTGAGCTGCTGGTGCTTCTGCTGTTTGCTGCTGTGCTCCTGGTGTTGCTGCTGCTGGTGCTTCTCCTGGCTGCGCTGGCAGTCTGCTGGTGCTTCTCCTGCTGGTGCTGCTGAGATCGCTGCTGGTGCTCTCTGCCTGCTGGCTGGTGGTGGCTTCTCCACTGCTGCTGCTGCTGTGATGCACTAGCCCAGGGCCCTCAAGCCCTGCTTGCTGAAGCTCCTGAAGCTCCCCCTGCCAGAGGGAGGAAGAGGCAAGGCAAGGAGAAGGGAGAGAAGGAAACAGTTACTACTAGCCATTTCAAGAAGACGCACTGAAAGAGGAAGTGCTTGGAATGGCTGAGGGAGAACGAGTACCATGTGGAGAAAGGCCCACAGGCTCCTATCACAACACCAAGAGAAGCAGGCAGCGTGGAGAGACAAGGCAGAGAGCCTGGGCTACCACTGTCAGATGTAGCCTCTGGGATGGTGGAAGACATCGGCACACTGTATGGCAAGCTGCCCCTGAAGACAATCTGGCCAGGCCGCTGTCACTCACTGACCGGGAGCTGTACGTCATGGCCAGTGCTTGCAGCTTCCTGGAGGGTGAATCCGCCACTGAGGAGCAGCCCTCTGGTCAACCCTACCCCCCACACAGAACCACTCCCTCTTCCAGCCAGGAGACAGCTACCCGTGTCAGGCAGGTTGTCTTGGGAGGGCCCCATCGGCAAAGAGACCCCCCCGACCGCTGCACTCCCCATTGGCAGAGGATGTGAGGATCCCCTGTCTCAATGGAGCAGAGAAGCAAGCAGCCCAGAGACAACCCACCCTCACACCCCAGCTCCACCTCCAACAGAAAGCAGGCAGAGAGGCAGACTGGGGGGCCAGAGCCACAGCTGTCCTCGCTGAGATCAGGGACACCATCAAGACGCAGCCACAGACTCTTCTCTTCTCAGCTGGTCCACAGCGATATGCCATCCTCCTAACCGCAAGCCCTTTCATACACCTACGTGAGCCAGACCCTCAATGGACCTGCCCGAGGCCCAGTCCGAGGTGATGAAGGAGAAAATCAGCAAGCACTGCTACATCACCCCTCCAGGCTCAGCTGAACTGCTCCAACCGCACTTCAGGTCTGCTCCTCCACCCCAGGCGAGATGTCACAGCCCTTTCCACGGCTTTCAAAGCAGTGCCCGTCACCTACCAAGGCTATGGAGTACCAGACTTCCACACACAGAGGCATCCTTCCCAAGTCCAGGCCCCAGGTACATCGCAACCACCACAGACGCCCTACCTGACTCAGCTGCAGAACTCAGACAGCCCCACTAATACTCCTCCTTCCTCCACTCCCAACCAAGCCCAAAGCCATCAAACGGACCAACTGTCTTCAAGTATTGGGCTGACATCCCCAGGTACTTGATGAAGGGCCTCTCCCCAACCTCAGCGGGACTGAGTCATCTCTTGACAGAGCTTCCTGAACACACCATCCCGCTGTTGTACTCTTGGGGCCAGGCACCCCAATGGCACCTGCAGAACCAGCACTCCATGCCACCAGCACCTCCACAGTCCCTGGCCGCATCGACAGCTGAGACGCCATGGACAATGCCTAGAGTGAACTGAACGAATAGTGCCCAGAGACTGAGTTGTTACCGCGTTGTTCACCTTATCTTTGCTTAAAGACACTTTACTTGGTTCATTTGCTTTTATTAATAAAGTCATACAGTTTACTTAAGACAGTAGTGTTAATACAGGGTTATCTTTGCTTCACACACTTAGTTATTTTATTAACTTAATAAAGTGTTGGTAGAAAACTTTGAAAAAAAGGGTTAAGCCTTTGCAATGCTGTGTGGATAGGTAAGCGATAAACGTTCTGGGATGGGTAAGGATAGCTGTGGGAATTGGTAAGAATAGCTGTGGGATGGGTAAGGTATAGCTTGTGGGATGGGTAAGGATAGTTGTGGGATGGGTTAGGATAGTTGTGGAATGGATATAACCTCGAGTGCAGAGCAATAGTGGGACCTGTCATGGTCCACCCTCCCAGCTGCCACATATCAATGGCCCTTTATTTATCAATAACAATTTTTATTCATTAATCAACACCATTTCAAAAAACAAACCCAAAAACTCTTATTAATGCTTCTATTCATTGTTAAGGCCCATTTTTTTCTACACATCACATGGCACAATCTCATCAGTGTTATGAAGACAGACTCAGGAAGCATGCCATCAAGCATCTACCATCCTGTCTTGCCACTCCACTGCTCCAGCTGGGGAGTTGCATCAGTGTTTCAGAAGTTTGTGCTGCTTCTTCCCTTCATGTGGAAGCTCTGTGGGGCCTTGTATAAAAAACATCCACAGTGTCTATCAGGTTTTCAATCCTTCGCCTCAATTCACCAGGCTTCAATGTCCCCATTGCCTTATTGAACGGTCCACATAGCCTGTTCTGCAGACTGGGTCAGCGGGTGCGCATGGAGATTGTGGCGCGAATGCAGCAAAGCTTTCCACAATGCTCCTCACCCGGTCTCTGGGTTGATGCTGCCATGGTGGTGAGAAGTATCTGGAAACCTGTTTGGCCAGGATGGCCAAAGGCGTTCTCCACCACCCCGCCTTGCCCTGGACAGCTGTAAGCTTTCCGATAATGCCCTCGCTCACGGGTGAGTAGATACGGTAGTGTGAACGGCACTTTACACTTGAAGTAGGGAGGGGTTCTGATGAGAGGAGATGAAGTCATCCCCAGGATGAAGGTAAGGTACAGGCATTCTCTCGCTATGTTCATGGTGGAAGGGGTCTGGTTCGGAAAACTGCGATGAGCAGGGGTTGCATTGCATAGCCCGAGTCCCTGGAAACACTGGGCAGTGTGGCTAGATACCTGGCTATCCTGGAAGCTGACCATTGCCTGAAGCATCGATGTCATGAACTTAGTCTCAGATCAACCATCGGCAAAGAGGATGCATAACTGAAGAAGCCGCTTTGTAGTTGTAATAAATGGACCCTGATGTTGGCTGGAGCTGTTGAGTCACGTGCTTCCCTGTTATGGCTCCAACGGTGTGGGGAAAGTTCCACCTCTGATACACCTGTTAGGCTCAGACAAACGCTTTTTCTCCATCCCGTGTGGCTTGAGAATGGGTGGGAGACTGAGGAGGAAGCTGCCTCCACGTATATTCTTCGACGATTGCCTGCACCACTTCTCTTGAGCGCACTTTTGAGCCGGTGAGATTTGGTGTTTTGTGTAAGCACACACTTGCACATACGCGCGGCAGGATGGGTTCTTGTAGCGTGTTCCAGCGAGAGCCAGGTGGCACAGAGAGTTAGTGACCACCTTCAGTTCAGGGTCCAGGCTGGGGGAACGGTTATTGGTGGGGGTTGCTCGGCTTGGAGGTTTTGCCAACTGTGTGTACCTGAGCCGCGGGTCCAGAGCGGGCATAACTTGTCTTGGGCATTCAAACCTGGGCGATCTTGGAGACATCCTCACTATCCTTTGCACTAATGCTGGAAGACACCACGCATGAGTGTCTCTTCATTCCACCAGGCCTGTGGACCACCATCAGCTGTCAGGGAGTGAGTCTCTCTCAAGGCATCCCGCTCCGTCTCGCGAGTCCAATGCGCTGGTATCGAAGCAACACAACGTCCAGAACCAGCCTTGGAACGCTCATACCTACTGGCTCTTGAGAGCGTAGAAACAGGTGAGAGAGCAGGTCAGTGACAAGCCAGTCAGGCCTTGTTCTGGTGGGTTGAATGATGGCGGTACGCGCAAAATTAGCGAGTGGTGGTCGCGAATTGGATATCTTATGAGGTGCAGGGGAAGTCACACCTGGAGATGATGTGGCAGAGAGCAAGAGCGGAGAGAGGATGAAGAGAGCATGGGCTTGGAACACCCACGGCTGCTGGACTCGATTAGTGAGATGCGCAGGTTGATTTCCTCAGCCCCTTTTTATTATGGAAGGATAATCGGTTTCCGCGAGGTTGTCCTTCCAGATTACTCTAGGCATACTCCCACCGACATCCTAAATATCCAAGATCCATACCCATATACAAACATTTTGTCCCATTTTAATTGTCTCTTATATATGAGATGTTCCGCACTAACATCCTAGCGTATTTCTGTGCTACTCACGCTGTGTGGACGTCCGTGGTACCTTTCCACTTCCCTCCCCTGCTTGTCCGAGCTTTCAGCGTGCAAGCGGATTGTGAGTTGCGGGGATGCCCAAGAGGATGGCCGAGAGGATACAGCGGACGTGAGTAACGGATGACAACGGACAATAGAACGTATTGTTGCCGAGTATGGGTGTCGCCGGATGTAGATTGTACGTGGCGAAAAGTCATCCGCTCGCAACAGTTTTGTGCAGCTCAAACTTTTTGAGCGTATGAAATAGCAGTAGACCGGATGTTTGATCGGTTGAGAGCGTAGGATGAATCACGTACAACAGTTGTGTACACAACGGATGCAATGCGCATTTTCCAATGGATGGCAACGCTTTTTGTTCCGTTTTTAAACATCCTCTATTTGCTATCACGTTGGGTGCAGTGGGACATGAGCTTTAGACCAACACCAAAAGAGTACCTGCATGCCAGTTTTGTTCACTACTTATAAAAAAGAATGTTGAGACTCTAGAAAAGGTACAGAGAAGAGCAACCAAGGATGATTAGGGGAACTGGAGGCAAAACATAAAAGGAACAGTTGAAGGCACTGGGCTTGGCTAGTCTAGTAAAGAGAAAGGGACAAGGGGAGACATGATAGGCGGTCTTCCAATATTTGAGGGGTGCAACAGGGAGGAAGGGGTCAAAGCTATTTTCGTAAAGTGCCTGTAGGACAGACAAGGATTAATGGAATGGAAACTGAACCAGGAGAGATTTTAAAAAAACCCTGCCAAAAAAACCCATAAAGTTAAAGGAAGGGGAAAAAAAAAAAAGTCCCCCCCCCTGAAAAAACCAGTTGAAAAGAAAAAAAAAAAAAAAAACAATCAAGCCAAATGGAACAGCTTGCCCTTGGAAGTTGTGCGAGCGCCATCATTGAGACTGTTCAAGAAGAGAATGGACTGACATTTTTCAGAAAATGGTGTACGGGTCTCTCAGCTTGGGCGGGGGGTTTAGGATCTAGATGACCTACCCAACGGTCCATTCCACTCTGATTATCTGGCGAAATCTTGGTATGCTGCAAATAAATATTGCTCAACAAGGTCAAAAGTTGAAATAATGTGGAGTGAATGTGTTGTGTGTATGTATGTATATATGTGTATATATACAGTGTGTGTGTATATATATATATATATATATATATACATACACACACACTGTATATACACATATATACATACATACACACACACACATATATATAAAATTAGTAGTAATAGTAAACATTGTTACTAAAGTTTTGTTGCAGTACCTACTTGTACCTAATATGGTACTTTATTGGCTTGATGAAAACTAACAAAAAGTGTAGCCAGTTTGTTTTTTCCCCATTATCTCTTTGGATTTCATTCATATGTTTATCAAATAAGAAAACTTGAATGCACCCACATTTCTTTGGTTTACTGAACAAAAGCTTTGTTGAAATGACTGAAGAAGCTGTTTTCCTATTTGTGCTCTGGGAAGTATGGACCATGATAATACCAAAGACTTAACAAGAGAAGGCTGGTTGGCAAGTACTAGAGATTCTTTATTTAATATCTGATTGTTGGAGCCAATATATTTACCTATTACTTATGGGTTGACCTCATTGTTAAACACACAGAATAGACTTGTTTACAAATATGACGAACCAATTGTGGAAATTTTAAGTTTGGGAGGGGAATTCATATCCAACATTGATAAGATCAGGTGCTGTATTTGCTTTGCTGAGCAATTGCACTTCCCTTTATGAACATCCTGAAAAAGTAAAATGTATATCTGTTGAATAAAACTAAAAGTAAAGGTTTCCCTTTTCCAGTGGTTTCCAAGTCTAGGGAATGGTGCTTATCTCTGTTTCTTAGCAGAGGGAGCCAGCATTGCCTGAAGACATTTTCATGGTCGTGTGACCAGTATGACTATATGCCAAGGCACGTGGAACACTGTTACCTTCCCAACAAGACAGTACCTATTTATCTACTTGCATTTGCATGCTTTCAAACTGCTAGGAACAGGGGCAAGTAACGGGAGCTCACCTGTCCCATTACACTTGGGTATGAAACCTGTGCTGTCAACTTTCCAGACCACAAGTGCCTTAACTCCCTAGCCATCACACCCGTCCTCTGATTAATACAAGGCCACAAACTACATAGAATTCTCTAGAATTCTTCACCTGGGGAAAAAATGAAACAAAAACAAAAGTCATTCAAAAATAAAATGAGAGCTGAACATGGGGTGGTCTTAGATTGGATAAAAGTGTCAAATTTGACTTGTGCCACTTTTAAACCAACACCATTATTTATAAGAATCAATGGGAAATGTAATTTATAGACAAATACTATTACTAATTGATTTGGCTAATGTTAACATTCAAAATTCCCTTCTACTAGCGCAGGTGAGGTATTGGTAAGCCATTTGATTTTATTGAGGTTTTGCTTCACAAATAAACAGATAAAATCATAATCTATTAACAGGACGTACCCAGTGGTGGGATTCTACCAGTTCGCACCTATTTGCTAGAACCGGTTGTTAACATTCTAAGCAATTCGGAGAACCGGTTGTTAGAAGAAATTATTGGNGTACTTTGCTTGTGTGGAGTGACCATTCAAAGTTACAATGGCACTGAAAAAAGTGACTTATGACCATTTTTCACACTTACGACTGTTGCAGCATCCCCACAGTCATGAGAGGCCAGGTGAGGAGATGTGTGCCTCAATGTGAGTGATGTTGAGTTGGCCATGCCCAGCCAATATGACCACCAAGCCACGTCCATCCAGTCACATAACCACCAAGCCACACCCGCCAACTAAGCCACGCACAAAGAACCAGTTGTTAAAAAAATTGAATCGCACCCCTGGGAGTATCTCTTCAATCTGCACTATGATACCTTTTCAAATACAGTTTTCTGATCATGGGATCAGATTTTATCGCTGTTTAAAAGGCTGGAAATAGAGGAAAACCTGGCTATTCCCCACCAATGCTCCAGAATAAGGGAGCTTCTTATCCATTATATTTATTGCACTGTGGGGCTGTGAGTGTTGTACTTGTCTGGTGGGAAATACAGCCACTGGGATGCACTTTTTTTTCTCTGCTACTTTTAAAAATGCCTGTCCCCGAGCTTGGATAACCAGGAGAAAAAGTTACTGTACAGAAGGACATTTTGTTTGGTTTATCCAACAGGGAGACTCCTCCAGGAGTTTTATAGGGATAAGTAAGTTCTGTCCAAAAACATTATTCAGAGGATCGTTTTCACTCGATTTTCTTTGCTTTTTTCTGTAGCAATCTATAATAAAGCTGCATGTAAACTCCAGAGGCTCATTATATTTGGTAAACACACATTTCATACAAATCAGAACTATGTCACGCGACAGAGCCCGAGCTGAAGCTAGCCTGGACTGTCAAGATAAATATTCTCTCAACAGCCGTGATGTGAATCCAAAAAAGAAGCAGCGTCCGCGCCAAAGAAGCGAAGCTTTTGCATGATCAATTAATTTAAAGGAAGGGATTACATCTCCTCGCGGAGGGTTACCCGATTTTTCAATCAGTGGACCAACCCATGAAGCATCCGATTGCCGAGGCGTCTTCGCTGGCATTTTGTGAAGAGCTTTCTGATTGGTCGGCGGGACTCCGCAATGGTTGGCACAGAAGAGTCGAGGTCCTGGATTGGTGGCATTGCACCTGCAATGCGTCAAGTAACGATGCTGGCACGAATGTGCTGGAGAGAGTTTTGTATGAATGGCTGAAGGGAGAAGGAAGGCGCGAGAGGAAACTGGGGAGGCTGCGGGCCTGAGGAAACGGCGGGCGACGGGGCGGGTCGGCCCCAAACGTGCAAATGTGACTGCAGAGCCTCTCTGCGGCTGCACGGACAGGCACGGGAAAGACCTCCCTTCCCCAAGGGAGTTCGGGACCGGGCTGCCTCCCCGACAGGGAAGGGGGAAGGGCAGGGCGTTTGTGCCCAACAACCACCAAGCAGCCCTTTCTTGCCTCGTTCCCGCGGCGGGCGTTTCGGACAGGCAGCCCCTGGGCTTGAGAGCTGGGACGGCTGAGAAAAACGCGGCTTGGCCTCGAGAAGAGAGGCGGTTTCGGGGAACGGCCCGTTTCTCTCCCGCGCTCCCATCTGCACAGCGCCAACTGAGAAACGCCTCAGCTTGGAAAGGCTCTGTTGGCCGGGCGACGCGTAACCGTGGCCTTCTGGCCGAGGGAGGCTGCCTTGGTGGGCGGGTGGATGTCGTGCATCCTCCAAGCTGGAGCCGGCTGGGAATAAGACCGGACAGGGCAAGTTTTGAACAGAGACCAGGAACTATTTTCGTTCTGCAACTTAATGAAAAAGAAGGGAGTCCTGCTTGTCTCGTTGCATACACAAACACAAAGAATCTCAGGTTGGGGGTAAGGGCGGGTCAGCAATCAGCCCGTCAATGTAAGATTTTCAACTGGGGTTTTGTGACTGAATATGTATGTAAAACACAACACAAGCAGAAGTGTCTTCGTGTAAATCCTAAATCAGATTGTAAGGGTTGGATTGATACCTGAAATGCTCCGTGTGCATATGCATAACTTGGCTACAAATCAAGACTCAACAGATTTATTTCCTTTCTTATTTCCAGCGTTTACCATTTGGTCTTAGTCGGAAAACAGCCGGTTCCGTAGTTGCTTTTCTACAGTCTCTCCTCCCTCCCCCCAATTTACTTCGTAATGTCACCGAGTACAGTGGTATCATTTTATCAACATAAGGTTTAAAAAATTTAAATGAAAAGTGATCGTGGTATCAAATTATTTGACTGGTACAAATGACTTTAAAACCATAGATGCTTTTCTATATTGTCTTTTTTTCAAATGAAATATTTGTGAGATATACAGGAGATTCCTGAAGGACTGAAGTACCTGTTGAGAATGTAATCGGCTGCAGTTTTTCAGAGGACCAACTGCAGGGGAAAATGGGTCTCTTGGCATCTTTAACATTGAGTACCATGGAGATTTCCAAAAGATGTTCCCGCCTCTGCCAAATAGGCTCTTCAACAGAATATTAAAGACGAAGGAACGATGCTCTCCTTTCCAGTCACTAACAAAAAGGGAATGATGATAATAGGAACTTTCACGTTGGAACAATATATAAGTGGAACTTGCCACAAAATTTTGCAATGAAGATGTTCAGCTATGTAGTTTGCAAGTTGATGTTTAATCGTTTATACATTCAAAAGCAGAGGTGGTATTCAGCAGGTTCTAATCAGTTCTGGAGAACTGGAAATTTTGAGTAGTTTGGAAAACCAGCAAATACCACCTCTAACTGGAGATTTTACAGTATCCCTTTCTTGCCACGCCCACCAAGCCATACTCACAGAACCAGTATTAAAAAAAATTGAATCCCACCACTTCAAAAGCATATGCCTCTAGAAAAACATGGAATTATCCAATTTAATTTATGCTTGTATATTAAAGTTGTCACAATTTAGAATCTGCAGATTAGCTTGAATTTGTTCTACAGGGAAAAAGATAATAGATTGAATGATCAAGCAAAATTCATGGTAAAATATACAAGTATATTTTAAGATGGCACCATTGCTGAAATTTATTAGATACATGTAGCTCTGCCATTTTATGGAGCCAATTTGGCACTATCAAAACAGAAAATGTAACATAGTAATTAATACTATGATTATTTATATAAAAGAATACCACTCACGCATCATCACAAAATCTCCAGAATCGTAAAGCCTGCAAACTTGAAATTTGGCACGTATGTTCTTGGCTTCCAGGTGCTCACTAAGAAATGATTTTTCTAAATGACCATCAGAGCATTAGTATTTCATATATTATTATTAACACGCTCTGATGCTAAGTTCTACTCCCCCTTCCCACCTGAAAAGAAACCTGTTCCAAATGCAAAACAAGCAGAGGAGTTTGAGCTTCAGAGCACCAAAATAGCTTTAGTACAGAACAGTTGAGCTAAGTCACCCCCAGGCTCCTTGCTGTCTCCTTGCTCACACAGCAAATATTTCAGTTTCCAAATAGCCCTCAACTCATACACTGATAGGATGCTAGCCAGATGAATACCGATGGATGCTGGCAGGCAGAGGCACAATTTTTTCCCCTTATTTTCCTCCCCAAAAACTAAGCTCAATCACATATAAGTTTTGTAGCAAAGCACGGGTATAGAACTATTCCATTTATAATTCTTATAATGTCAGATTGTCATTGGGATTATTACTGGAACTTTCCCCCCATTTATATATTTTTTTTCAGAAAGATGACTTGAGATTTTAGCATGAATGTTTTATATGTTTGAACATCTTTGTTTAAATACAATATTGTTGTTTATTCTGTTGTATATCAGAAGACGACAGTTCTTAAAAAATAATTGGTATCGAGTATTTTAATTTTCACAGTAAGAAACATTTTTGTAATAAAAGAGCTTCATGCATAATGCCAGTAGGTATGAGATATTATTTTGATGAACAATATCAGTGGGTTACGGAAGGTTGCCGTTTCAAAATGCTGAAGTAAGAACTTAGTCTCATTCTTATGAGTTCATTGCTTGACTCACAGTTTTGAAAATTTGATGTCACTGAATAATATTGGCAATATATCTCAAAGAGCTGAATAAATAAAATGTCTTTTGTTTTCTTGCTGGAGAAGATATTAAGCGCTAGCCAATTTATTTTAGAATATTTCATCTAACAACATAAAGCAGCTTTTCTGATATTAGCAGATTACAATTCTGGAGAAGATATTTGTTCTGCAAAAACAAAGATTGTGCTTTTCAGAAACAAGCCACATTTTTCCACTCATGTATGCTTCTCAGCAAACAACTATGGAAAGTTTTAAAAACAAAAAGAAAAACCACAAATCTCACTGATAATCAAAAATAGAAAAAAACATGAAAATTATGGTTACATTAACATACAACAATAGAAGTAAAAAAATTAAATCATCCAATAGAATCATCACATTTGCACCTTATCAAAAATTCTATTTTGGAAGGGTATGACTTGATATAATACTTTATTGTCTCATAATAGTTATTAATTTACAACAGCTATATCAAGATGATTGCAGTAATATCAATCATTGCTATAATTGTCATTTTGATACATTTAAGTTTTAATTGAATTATAGATCATTGTTTTAAAATTGCATTGCCTTTTAACTCTAACCATTACATTTCTCCCCATTTAAACATGTTTCATTCATGGCCTTTTGTTTGCTAGGGCCAGTATATGCTGCTTAAATTTTGGATTAAATCTTATCTGTAGCTTCAGATATTTGGCAGCAAAAAGACTTGTCTGATATAATAAAACTACATCATGCATCTGATAAAGGCCCAGTCCCACTGGCCGACGGAGGCAAAACGTATGCATAAAGGACACAGCCGACGAGCAAAATTTTGGGGGTGGCTCCATCCATTGTCATTCACTCCAAAAAGTGGTGAAAATCTGCATAAACAGAACAGAAAAGAACGGATGTGGGTAGTATGTAGCGGGGGATGTTAAACGAGATGTTCATAGGTAAGCCCTAGCGGATGGAAGCAGATGACACCTTCCGAAGGAGTTCCAGGGGAAAATTTCGAAGTGGATGCCATAGTGGAAGGGTGGATGCATAGCGGAGAAGCGGATGCATCACGGATGCCGATAGGAAACAAAGGGGATGCCGTGCAGATGTATATCAGATGCAAAGCGTTCACTGCGCATGCGGGGAGTATGGAATTGCGTCAGCCTGCGGATAAAAAAAGGATGCAGCACGCATGCAGTCAGCATACAGGGGAAAGATGTGGCTGCCACATACATCTTGCAGGAACCATGGTTCGTCAGTCAGGTAAGAAGAGGAAGCCCATGCCTACTTGTTCAAGCCCTGGCAAAGTGAGGAAGGCCAGAACCAGCATCCCACCCCTGGCACTGACTCTGAAGCTGCTGCTGGCTGTAGGTGGACTAGCCCCAAGGCCCTCAAAGCCCTCTGCGAAGCCCTGCCTGCTCAAGCCCTGAAGGCCCTGCTGCTCAAGCCCCTGAAGGCCCTGCTGAAGCCCTGCCAGAGGGAGGAAGAGGCAAGGGAAGGAGAAGGAAGAGAGGAAACAGTACACCGTTTCGGTAGCATGAGGATGAGGTGCTGGAATGGCTGAGGGAGACGAGACCATCTGGAGAAGGGCTACAGACTTGTATCGGGACACCAAGAAGAAGCAGGCAGTCGGAGAGACAAGGCAGAGAGCTTGGGTACACTGCAGAAGTACTCCTAGGAATGGGGAAGCACATGCACACTTGGTATGCAAGCTTCACCTCAAGAAATCCAGGCAGGCCGCTGTCAAGCTCACTGACAGGAGATGTATGTCATGGCCAAGTGCAGTTTCTTGAGGGTGAAGACCCCTCTCCCTCAGACAGCCCACAGACAGCCAGTCCTCTTCCAGCCAGGAGCCAGCTACCCTGTCCAAGGCAGGTGTCTTCAGAGGGTCCCATGGCAGAGACCCCCCCCCCCCGACAGCTGCACTCCCCATGCCGGCAGACTTGGGGACCCATGAGGATGATGCCCTGCTGTCACAAATGGAGGAAGAATCAGCAGCCACCAGAGGCAACTCCACCCCCACCCCAGCTCAGAGGATGCAGGCAGAGAGGCAGACTGCAGGGCCAGGCCACAGTGTGCTGTTGGAGATCAGAGACACAATGAAGACCAGCACAGAACTTCTCTCTCAGCTGGTCCACTTGGACAGAGCATCCTCAGACCGGAAAGCCCTTCAATCACTACGTGAGCAGACCCTCATGGACCTGCCCGAGGCCAGTACCAGGTGATGAAGCAGAAGATCAACAGCACTTCCTGCACAACCCTCAAGGCCCAGTCAAGCTGTTCCTACCCAGTCCAGGTCTGCTCCTCCACCCCAGGCATGTCACAGCCCTTCCACGGCTTTCAACAGCCCCTCACCTACCAAAGGCTCAACCAAAGCAGAAGCAGAATTTCCCAGTCCAGGCCTAGGTTATCGGAAGCCACAGACGCCACTCCTCACCACAGCTGCAGACCAAGACAGCCCCACTACACTCCTCCCAACCCTTCCTCCACCCACAGCCAAGCTGTCAACGGACAATCTGTCATCAGTTATTGGGCCTGACATCTCAAGTCCTTGATGAAGGGCCTCTCAACCTCACGGGACTGAGTCAGCTCTCAATAGCTTCCTGAACACACCATCCCCTGATTGTACCCTCGGGGCCAAGCACCCCATGGTGCCTCAGACCAAGCACTCAAGCCACAGCACCTCCACAGTCCTGCCCGCTTAACAGCTGAGACCATGGACATGACTCAAACTGACTGAGATAGTGTCAGAGGACTGAGTTGTTGCTTGTTAAGTTTATTTTTGCTTAAGACACTTTATTGGTTCATTTTGCTTATTTAATACAGTCATAAAGTTTACCTAAGAAAGTTTATCTTTGCTTAAGACACTTAATACAGTTTACTTGGTTCATTTTGCTTATTTAATAAAGTCATAAAGTTTACCTAAAAAAGTTAATAAAGGTTATCTTTGCTTAAGACACTTAATCAGTTTACTTGGTTCATTTTGCTTATTTAATAAAGTCATTAAAAGTTTCCTAAGAAAGTTAATAAAGGTTATCTTTGCAGACACTTGGTTCATTTTTTTTTACTTTATAAAGTGTGGTGAAAACTTTGAAAAATGGTTAAGCCTTTGAACGCTTGTGGAATAGATAAGGATAGTTGTGGATAGATAAACCTCCAGTGCAACCATAGTGGGGACTGTATGGTCCACCATCCAGCGATCCAGGATGATTTTCAGGCCCGGTCCCACTTAAAGGCCCGGTCCCACTGCACTTACAGATGCAGAGGATGTAAAACGTTAAAAAAGCTTGCCATCCGTTGGAAAACGCTATGCATCCGTTGTGTACTCATTGCATATGTGTTTCATATGCTCTATCCTTCGAGCATCCGTCCACTGTGATTTCATCCGCGCAAGAAGTTTTGAGCTGCACAAAACTGTTGTGAACGGATGAACTTTCCGCCGTGTACGATGTAAATCCGCGACATACAAGCAACAAACGTCTATGTCTGTTTATCATCCGTTAAACGCGTCATGTATCCTCTCTGCATCCTCTGGGCATCCTCGCAATTCACATCCGCTGCAGCTGAAAACGGAAGAGGGAGGAAACTAAAGGTACATGAACGTCTATACATCGTTAGTAGCACAGAAATAGAAAGGATGCGCAGTGAATGTGTTTGCATCTGATATACATCCACGCGGCATCCCCTTTCTTTCCTTTAGGCATACGTGATGCATCTGCTTCATCGCTATGCGTCCGCTTCGCAATTATCCCCGGAAACCCCTTCGGAGGTGTCATCCGCTTCATCTGCTTTCATTCGCTAGGCTTGCAATGAACATCCATTTAACATCCCCGCTACATACTACCCACGTGTCCATTCTTTTCCATGTCTTGTTCTGTTCTGTTTATGCAGATTTTCTGTCACTTTTTGGAGCGGATGACAATGGATGGAGCCACCTCTGAAATTTTGCTCGTCCGCTGTGTCCTTTATGCATACATTTTGCGTCCGTCGGCTAGTGGGACTGGGTCTTAACATACTAATACAGCTCTTTCTCTCTGGAAACTACAAGGTTACAGGCCTCCAACATTATAAAAATACAGAGTTGTCCTTTGCAAAGCAAGATAAATGGCAAATGTATTCACTTGGTTCTTCTCACAAGCAGTAGTGGCTAAAATTAATCTGCAATAATAAACTTAGCATTTCAGAAACTTGAAGTTTCTAGCTTCTTGCCCTTCAAAGTCAGAGTTATCAATGAGGCTTATTTATGTACAAATTCCAAGCTGTTTGGAAACTAAACCATAAATTCCACTTGGATGATCTACTAAGTATGTTATTTTTTCTCCCAGTTTACTTGCTGCTATTGTTAGAAAAAGTCAAATGAAAACACATTTGCAATGGACACAGCTTGTTTATAATAAATAAGCCAGGATTTTCCAGAAAATAGTCATTGTATCCACTCATCCCATGTGTAATTCTAGCAAAATGTTTCATATTTTCAACTGAATGAAACAATTTAATCAGTTATGAAACTAAGGTCAAATAAGCTACCAATATACATGTAAAAAAGCAAACTCTTCTGAAATTCTACCCAATGGGTACAAAAATAATTTTCTGAGTCTGTACTCGATTCTAGTTTCTGTGTCCCAGAAATTTTCTGGCACTTTTCTTCTTCCCTCCAGTTGTATTGCAACCATCTTGGAAGAGTATTCTACAATATGGAAAAGCTACTTTTGGCCTATTTTTCCTACTAGCAACATTTGTTTACTAGTGACCTTTATCAGAACCCAGTGCTTGCTATGGTGACAGAAAGAACTGCCAACATAATAAAACACTGTGTTGTCAGGAGGGCTGCATGTGGACTTTGCAAACTCTGTTTTTGCTGGCAGAAGGTTGCAGGAGGCCATCCCAGCTGAAAACAGAGCTCATGAGGGCCATGCACAGCCCCCCTCCCCCAGCTCCATTTTTGCTGGCAGAGAGTTGCAGGAGGCCATCATAGCTGAAAATGGAGCTCAGGAAACCACTTTTGCTGGCACAGTGCTCAGGCCACCGCAGGCCCTCCTGACATAAATGAAGCTGGCCACACCCACCCTGACCGCACCGACCCTGGTGCCCTGAGGTCAAGCACAACCCTGATGCAGCTTTCAAAGAAATGGAGTTTGACACCCCTGACATCAGTGGTATTCGACCAGTTCTGCCCGGTTCTGGAGAGCCGGTAGGAGCGATGAGCAGCGGAAACTGAACTGGTTCCCTCTGCTGGCTCTGTTGGGCCCACCTGCCCACCCGAGGTTCCCATACTTACCTTTATCCGCTGAATTTGAAGCGCAGCTGCTTTGCACGGCACAGAATAGAACCAAGTGGCAGCTGCTGAAGCAACTGGGATCGTGCAGGCTTGCAAGAGGCAAGTTGGAATGCCTCTGTGCCTGCGCAAATGCCTCTGTGCCTGTGCAAGGTGCACGTTTGGCATGCACGTGCATGCAAAGTGTGTACGTGAGCAAAACGTGCCCACCGAACCACGCCCACCGAACCAGTGGCAACAATATTTGAATCCCACCTAACAAATAGGAATAACTCCTAGGATATGGATTCTTAGAGATAACTTTACAACCAAAATTCTTTTAACTGAAACAACATTAACTCTTCTAAGCTTTGTATTTGGTGGAGCTGTCCATAGAGTAATACTGGATTTTCAAGGGCCTCATGCAATAGCAGAGGCCATTCTCCCCTACTTCTCAAAAAGGAAAGGCTACACTATTTTTAATTCTGCTCTTCTGGTATTAGGGTGGCAATGAACATTATGGGCATGTTTTCAGTTACTGTAAAACACAGTATAACTAATTTCTGATCCTTAATCCTTAGCTCCTCTTCATATTTCAAGGTTTAGCAGGAAAGATGGAGAACACCATACTTATCATGGAAATTAGAACTCTGCCTCAATTTCTGTCTCTACTCAGGCTGATTATGAAGATGAAGATAACTAATTTTGGCCCCCTATCAAGGCATGGAAACAACTACAAAAAATGTCAAATAAAAATAGTTCACAATTTATTAATCAGAACAACTGAAAATATATTTACAAGAAACTCAAACTATACATCCATGTATTTTAATAGCTCCCTGTAATATAGCCAAGTGCTGTACATCCATATTAAACATATTACTCTAAAAAATGCCAAGCTCAATAAAGTGAATTTTTTTAAAAATATGTACTAACTTACTAATCAAATAATGAGAGGACAAGAAATGCTTGAATGAACCAACAGTACAATCAATAATACCTAAAAGAGAATCTGCAGGGGAGGGCCCAAAAAATTGAGGTGGCTACTGATCAACATGTTTGTCCTTTCTCTGGGAAGTTTTTGTGTCCTTCTGCAGCTGGCTTTGTGGAGCTGTTCTGAAGGTTTTTAATTAATCAATTCATTAATATTGCTAATTATTATTAGGAAGTTTCATTTTAAGTTAATGATAATGATTTTTAATGGTTTTACTATCTCAGTTAATTTGGTTGTACAGTATGGTGAATGTTTTATTACTTTAAGCTATCCATTATGAGAAGATTATGTTGGTCTAACAATTTAATCAATCAATATTTGATGGTCAAATATTGTATATCAAAAGTGTCATCAAATCTAAAACAACAGCAGCAATAGAAAGTGTTGAGATTTGGTTTCCAGAGTATTATTCAGGATTAGAAATAGTGCTGCCTCAACTGAACAGCCTGCCACAGACCTGATTGATATAGATTAGAAGATCACAGGAAGATAAATGCAGAATCAGTTTTATAAGAGTAATTGTCTCAAGGATTTTAGATTTTTAAAAAAGGAATCATGGACATACGCCAATATCTTGAACATTAAGAGGGATCCAGAGAAGTTTTCTTCCACAAAGGCTGAAGAAAAACATGCTTAAAACAATCTGGAAATCTGCCAGTAAATAATGAACAATTAATAAGGCAGGTAATACAAGCCAGGACAAGAGGTTAACAGTTTAGCATAAAGAGAGGAAAAGGTCAATTCCCCATCAATACAGATAGGAATGGAAAAAATATTAAGAACATATATTGAAATTATATTGAAAAAAATATGTGCAACTGGTAAAGAATGGATATGAAAATTAAACTTCTATAAATACATGAAGGACAGTATGGTAATAAAAATTCATACAACCATATTGAAAACTATTTTAGAATTAAATGTGAAATGGATATAGGAGGGAAATCAAAACCAAGTAATGGTGACCAATGCCAAATAAATATCATCAAGAAGCAAACAGGCAATAAAGCAATGTATTTTCTTGCTCCCTGAGCAAGCATTCCATATCAACCATTTCATAGCTGGGTGCATAGCTGAGCAATGAATACTTGGAGGTTTAAAACAAAAACTGCTGCTCTCTGGCAGAGATCAATATGCATTTGTAAAGTCACCTTGCTTCAAGCTTAATCCGTGGGAGACTTTCTGACCCTTTCGGTATCCTCTCTGCTCTATATAATTATCTTTAACTAATCCAGCAAAAAAAAAAATGCAAACATTGAGAAAGCAAAATTGAAGAGATTCTGACAGATTGTAAATTTTCAATAGTGCAGCCTTTTATGGGAGTTTTTTGAGGGGAAGGGCAGTTAGCCCAATGTTTCTAATAATTTGCTCCCCAACTATGTATCTCCCCAAATTAACTTCCCAGGATAGTAATTAAGTGAACATTTCCACGCAAAGTCTCCTTATCCGAGTCATTGGATTGGTCAAAAAAGGATCTAGATAGGAAACATTTGTCTTATAATAACATTTTTATACTGCAAACCTAAGAAAAAAGCCTTCTAATACCGGTAGATATATGGTGAAGCAATGTGGAACCCACTAAGGTCAGTTATATGAAGCAACTTCTAGCCTCAAAGAAGGAAGTTTAACAATATAAAAGATGAACTATTACATTAATAAATCGGGATGATATATTGGAAATAAATATCCAAAGCCAAAATATTTGCATTTAGTTGGAAATTTGGCAAAGAAATATAAGTAACAGTAACAAAAATAGCAACAATAATTGTATATATATGTATAGATAGATAATATGTGTAAGAATATACCATTGATTACAGCTTTACGTGAATCATTTCAAAGGTAATTTCTATTTTATTTCATATGCATATATTTGAAATGTATCCAGTTGGCCAATGCATTCAAACTGTTGACTCAGTTAAGATCTGAAGTATCAAAACTGTTTAATAAAATAGCTTGGGGAAAATAATCACCTAAACTTTCAAAAAGCTTTATGAGTTAGTTGTTAGATCCACAGTAATATTCAAATGAATTCTTTCTCTGTATTACAAATTTATACCAGAAAAATATGTACTACAATTCATTTATATAAACCAAGTGTACAGTGGGGAAAAAATTAAAATGTAATCAGTAGCACCCTACATAATAAATACCTCTTTATAATTGTTAATTTGTATTGTTAGATAGGAATTTGTTGAGCACAATAGCTAGTGCAAAATTGTATTAACAAAGGTAGACAGATTACAAAAAACAGTAGCTTTATTGACTACCCCTAATGACTTATCTAGTTTGGGTAATAAAACATTTGCAAGAAAACAATCCCGTACCAAGAACCCCTAATTTCAACTCTGAGCTATTCTCATTCTTCTTTATTAGAAAGAGCAGTAATTTTGTAATATCAATCCCACCAGGACTCTTTTTTTTTGTTTTTTGCATTTAATAGAGTAACAGAGTTGGAAGTGACCTTGGTGGTCTTCTAGTCCAAACCCATGCTCAGGCAGAACCCTGTATACAATTTCAGACTAATTTCTTCTTAAAAATCTCCACTGATGGAGCACCCACAATTTTTGAAGGCAAGCCATTCCACTGATTAATTGTTGTAATCATCAGGAAATTTCTCATTTCTAAGTTGGTTCTCATCTTGATTAATTTCCATCCATTGCTTCTTGTTCTGCCTGCAGGTGCTTTGGAGAGTAGGTGGACCCCCTCTTCTTTGTGGCAGCCCTTTAGATATTTAGATAAAGCTGCTATCATGTGACCCCTATTTTTTCTCTTCATTTTATTAAGACATATCCAATTCCAGCAATTATTTATTGCACTTCTCTGCACTCTTGCTAGAATCTCAACATCTTTTCTATTTCATGGCGATCAAAACTGGATGAAATATTCCAAGTGTGGTCTTATAAAGCGGTACTAAAACTTCATATGATCTTGATTATATCTCTCTGTTAATGCAGCCTAGGGATTGCATTGGGATTTTTTGGCAGCTGCATCACACCATTTCTGTGACATACAAACAGCTTTATTTTAATAAAGCATTAATTTAAACAATACTATGCACTGAGCATTAGCTAACCCCAAAGGAAACAAAAGGATCTTAAGACAATTTCCCCCTTAAAATTTGTATTCTTAAATAAAGATGGAGCTAACAGTAAATCTTTATTTTCTCACCCATAGATATAATATAGGTACAAATAAAAGCACATAGAATTCCATACAGCCTCAACCATATTACAAGAAGAATGTAGTCTTTTGTGATCATACTGCAAAGAATCAAAAGCCTGAGCAGCCCTCAAATTACTTATCCATTGAAGAACTGAGGTGCAAAGATATTCAAGCATTTTAGGCATGCTTATTAGGCAGGAAGGACTGCGAGGGCAGGCACACACAGTATGACTGCCTTTCAAAGAATTTGAAAATAATCCTCTTGAGGGCTTAAATTTGAATCCAGCATGAAAGTTCCATACAGGCACAGCATTCCTAATTTGCTAGATGTTTTCAAGGATAGAAGTATTACTTCTGTCCTTTTCCTCTTTTTAAACATTCCTTTTAAATGAAAATTGGGTGTGCCACTTCCAAAACTGTGGGTGTTTGGGCATATTTTGAGAAGCAGCAAGCTATTTATTAAACGTGTATAAAATATTCATGTCTACCTTCCAGGAATCATGACTGGTCTGCAGCCTCCTCTCCCTACCTCCAGAAGTCTCCTTCAAGGGAAAATACCTAGGAGCAACAGCAGTGTTTTTAAGAGAGGTAAAAAGGCTGGCTGGGGAATTTTGGAAGTTGAAATCCTCAAATCTTAAAGCAGAGGAGGTTGAAAAATACTGCTATAAACAAAAGCCCATAGCTTTTATGGTATTAACATGCTGTTGTGTGGAGAGGACTTGTCAATGATTTGAGGGACAAGTGCAGTGGTGGGATTCAAAACTTTTGTGGGCATGGTTTGGTGGGCATGGCCATGTGACTGGGTGACCGTGGCTTTTTTTTGCAGCCCCCATCCGTTTTTGGGAGCTTCTTAGCCACAGAGGAGCTTCCTCGCCTAGAGAAGCCTTCCTTCTTCTGGGGAGGGTGTTTTTGCTCCCCTAAGGCTCCTCTGGGGCTCTGGAAGAAAAGGAACAGAGCATGGGAGGGGCACACAGCACCCCTCCAAGCTCCGTTTTGGGAGCTTCCTAGCCTAGAGAAGCCTCTGGGGGGCAGTTTTGCACCCCTAAGGCTTTTCTGGGGCTCTGGAAGGCAAAAAAATGGAGGGTGTGTGTGAGTTCCTCCCTGCATTTTGTGCCTTCCTTGGCCTCAGCAAGGGGAATCCTGGCACAGCTGATCTTATCTACAGCTGATTATTGGGAGGGAAAAAAAAAGAAAATACCTTAGGCGAATGTCAGGCAAGGTGGATGGGGTGAGTGAGCACTGACCAGGTGTGGGGGGGGGGGGCGCGTAGCCATCCAGAACTTACTACCAGTCCGGTGACCCACAACAAATTCTTGCAACTGGTTCGCCCGATTCAGTGCAAACCGGCTGAATACCACCACTGGACAAGTGTTATGAAATGTTTAATTCATGATAGCAGGTATAAGTCACAAATGTCCTTTTTGAAGAGGCTTATTGACAGACCAGAAAATGCCAAAAGAAAAGCAATAAAGATGAAAACTGATAAAAAGTTTTAAGTGGCTAGACCTCCTAAGCTGAAAAGATCATTAAGAGGTGATCTGGATGTCTAGAAGATTGATTCGGCTTTCCATCTTTCCAAGGTTGGTAAAATGAGGATCCAGATTTTGGGGGGCAATATGCTGATATTGTAAACCACCCAGGGAGTGCTGTAAAACATTATGGGGTGATATATAAATGTAAGTGCTATTGCTATTTTCTCATGAATTTTGCCTACAAAAGGAAAAAAAGGAAAAGGATTCCATAAATTGAGCAGAAAACTAGCTAAGCAAGCAAGTTTCTTATTATGGGATGAAAAGAAATGACGAAAGAGGTGTAAGGTGTTATTTCTTCCATTATACTACAGCTACTAAAAACTGACACCAATTCCCTATCTTTTGAAATGCAAAACCTATCTCTGGATTTTGGTGTTACTGATCAGAGCAGAATAAGAGTTTTATTCTTATAGTTTGAGACAGAATCTGTCATAAATTTGAATTATGCCAATATGCGTAAAATGCTTTTGAGATTATTACTTTAAAACTGTATTTGGAAATAGCTGATAAGGAGATTTAGTCAAGTGTCACACAGCATTGCAATTTTAAAAAATAAACTCAGCAATTTAGTGATTGCAGTAAATGCATGGGCTCTCTTCCAAACTTTGAGGACTGCATCAATTGCCAAGCTGAAAGGCAGGAAATGCAGAAGCATGAGTGCTCAAACATCCACAATGCCTGATATGCAGGTTTCACTTTTCCTGAGAAACAGTTGATCTGGGAAGGTCAGCAGCTGTTTTCTGATGGAAAACACATAATGCTAATCTGGAGGCTAGTGAGAAACTCCCAAAGCTCCAGTGTCTGCATTTCTTGGGGCAATCATCACCTTTGGAGATCCACTGCCAAACTAGCAGTTAAATCTTATGATGATGTTTGTGGATGTAGAAGCCCGGATGGTTTGTGAAAGAATTAAAAAGTATGGAGAAATATGGAGTGTGTGGTTGATATAAACTAGATTGTTACACTTCTTCCTCTTGCCCTCATATATGGCATTATTTCCTACAATTTCTTTCTTTCTCTGTGCCTTGCACTGTTGGAAGAAATATCCTTCTGGGTTCAGTTCCAAGTGGGGAAAAAGACACTAGAAACATGGAGACTATTTGGAAGGTTTAATGGTGGACAGGATCACATGGCCTGGAGCTCCAGAGTAAAAAGGAAGGATGATCACATGCTTCTCAGTGAAGGAAGAGATCAAGAAAAAAGGGTTGATATGCTGAGAGTATCTGGTTTTATAACCTTTGTTGGGATTTGAATTGAAGTTTGTTTCTAATTGGTTGTCAGACTCCCATGAGGCCATGCAGGNAGTTTGTTTCTAATTGGTTGTCAGACTCCCATGAGGCCATGCAGGGACAACTCTGTAGGCTGTCCTGAGTTCCAGGCTTGGTTGAGTCTTGCTGGATGATGATGCACTGAAAGGGCTTTTGAGCAATTGCTCCAATTTACCTGGAGATCTTTGTTATGTAAAGTATTCTGGCCCAGGCCTTAATGGCCCACCTATTAACAAAGGTGGAGCTTTTCAGAGCTTCTACTTCTGAAGTGAGTTTCTGCTTCTGAGTTTCTACTCTTTTTAGGGGAAATATTCTGCCTTTTTAGTATTTCCTAGGATATTTCAATTTTCTAGGAGAGGGGTGGGTGCTAACTTCCTACAGCATAACATTATTTAGCTTCCAAAGTAACAACAGCTTTATGGATATGCATATATAATAAGTTACATATAACTGAATACTTGGGAATCAATGATTGCAAGTTTACAAAGGGAATGAAGGAAAAAATAACTTAAAACTCAGAAACAAAATTAAAGTTCAAATCTATTTTGGGGGCAGAAGGATTATATATGCAATGAATTACATGCCATATACAAAGAAAATACTGTATTTGGGTAGAAAACAATCAAAAGAAAAGCAAATTAAACTTTCAGAGTGAAGTAAGGGCAATGTCAATGTTAAATAGAACAAAACAAGAATGGAATTTTGAGGAAAAATACACTTTTACATTGAAGACAAAATCTGAAATCTGCAAAAAAAAAGATTAGTATTTTGCAAATGAAATAATTTATGAAATCATGTACTAAAACAGCCACCAAATTTGTAGACTTTGAGTTAATAGCTTCACTAGGCCCTCTTTACATAATCGTGTATTATTTCAAATGTGAAATACCCAATTAACATAATTCTCCCCTTTCCTTGCCAATCCATGTTTTATAACCAAAACACCTACTTCCCATCAGTGATGGAAAAAAAAATCCTAGCCATATTGTTTCTCATTTTAAAATCCCCTTAATTATGGCACCATTATTATAATCCCTAGTAGAAAAAAAGGGGGAATTGTGTCTGCTGCTCTGACCCTTAAATACATTTACACTGTTTTGTGGAAAAGGAGATTACTTTGTTGTAGAAAAGGATAATAGATTCATAAGCAGAATTAATAAAAAGAGCACCTGCTATTGTACATGCCTGGCTACTTGCCAACTCTACATTTTTTAAATGAGAAAAATGTATGGCAAAGCACATCTCTCATCAGTCGTGATGCACATGCTTTACAAGTTCCGTGGCCACTTTTCTGATCTGTGTCCAGTGCTCGGTTCTATAGCTCACACTTCATTGTGTAGTTTTCACACTGCATTGTGTAAGTGCAGTCAAATTTACCACCACCGTTACATTTAATATGCAGAGAATAGAGAAATTTATATAACATGCAGTGTTAGAAAACTCTGGCTCAGGCACCTGATAATCTGAACATGTTCACCAATAAAAACAATTTTCAGCTGACTATCCCTTTAGGGAAAGTGAAGCTGCTTAGGGTGGCAGATGTCAGAAGCAGAGCTCATTTAATCATGGTAATACCCATAATAAAATACACACAAGAAGTCTAAATAGTTTGTTCTATAAAAAGACAACATTTCTAAAACACGAGAAAGGAGCAGCAGCAGATTCTGGGTTTTGTATTTGCATAATATAGCCTCCTTTTTTAAAAAAAATCTATACAAAGTGAAGGAAATCGACAGCTGCTTAATTTATATCCAATAGAAATATTAATGCACTGACTGAATAGCAACTAGAAAAATTACTGGAAATCATAAAGGCCTGACCTAAATCAATTTTGTTGTTCTAAACTCTTCCCGGGGAAAAAAACCAAAACATATGTATTTCAGTTTTAAAAGAAAGGTGTTGATTCTTGCAGATAATTTTCCATTTTCTCAACACCTCAGTTATTTGTTATGACACTACAGTATACATTATTAACGCTCTAAAAGTAACACCATCCTGAGCATATTTTTATATAGAAACTCATTCTCAAATATTTCAGCTGGATGCCAACTTCTAACCTGTTAAACTCTCCTCTTGCGGAATGCAAATGTAATACACACTTTCATTTGAGGTTGTTTAAAAATTCTGGAAATTTAATGTTGCCTTTAAAAGAAAACCCCCGAAATTTATTCAGTAATGTCCTTTTGATAAATCCGTGTCCTTCAACACACACCAATTATAAATTATATCAAAAGTTTGTCTAAAGTTTTGTAACCCCAGTAATGTACAACCTTCTTTTTAATACTCAAAAGTTAAGATGTTCTGCTTAAATATGTACCGATTTCCATTCTCTTAAAAAAAAAAATAAGGTTCCATCCAGTAACCTGAAAACACGAATTTCCTGATTAGCAGTTTTAGAATCTATGAAGGCCATGTCGCATGGAGGAAATACGAAGAATCTTCTCGCGACTGAATGGAGCAGCGCCATTTTGAGCTCACCGCTCAGCAAAACTACATTTCCCAGCATGCTCGGGAAATGGGTTCGCGCCATTTTGTCGCCTTCCTTGCCCTATTCCTGGAGGCGGCAGCGGAAATCATCGTTGTGGAGGTTTTTCGCGGCCTGCCGTGATGGCTCTTTTTCCTGCTTTTGCCGATGCTACGAATGCCGAGGACGTACAAACAAGCGAAGGCTCGAACAGAGGTAATGACATTGTTCTTATTTATGTCCCTCAGTAACAAGCGGACAAAGAAGCCCCTCTTCGTTGAAACCATGTTTTGGTGAACGCTTGTTTCTTCAGATGCCCTTTGCGTACTCCAAGCCGAAGTCTTCCGAATGGATAGAAATACAACTCCCAGAATTCCTCTCCGCTGAGCCAGGCTACGGTGCGCTGGCCAGGATTTTTGGGAGCTGTAGTCCCAGCGATTTTGGAGCCTTCTAATCTATGCCTGATAGTGCTTGATGCGCGCAAAAAAGTTCTGAAACCATTCATTGGCAGTACAGCTTATTGACATATTGAAAGGCCCTTGCTGCTGCAGCAGCCCAAAGTTACAATCAACTGGATCTGTTAACAAAGCTGCCCGTAAACTAGGGCAGATAGTCCTTCCCTGTTAAAGTGACAGATCTGACTGAACAGAAAACATGCATTGGGCACTTTATATTCCACAATCTTGTGATTAGTCTTATAAAAGGGTCACATGGTAAGAATTGTGAAAAATCCAGATGGCCAATTTCCACATACTTTTGGATTCAGAAAGGGCTTTTTGAGAAGTGGGTGCGCTGATGCTTCCTTAAAGATTGCTGGTTGCATTTCCTCTTACAATTCAGCAATAAAATTTTGCAGATTTCAGAAAACTATCTCCCCATCCCAGCTGCTTGAAGAAGCCCAGAAGGACAGGGTTCCAGTTCATAAGTTGCAGAAGACATCCTACACGTTCCTTTAAGAAATCCCTATTGACCAAGGAGGAAGATATCCTTGTTGCTTTTGCCCAGTCAGATCTCATGTAATACAGGCCAAGCATACTGACATTGAGAGTGCAAGGGATTTGCAGGTAGATGTATGTTGTAAGCAAGGAGCAGTACTGTGCAGAGCAGCATCAATTTTTCTCCACAGATTTTGGGCTTCTTACTGTATCTGAACTGTGCAAACTTAGGTGATTGTCAGGAGGAAACAAAGGTGCTCTCTTCTGGTTGTCTGGATATGGCAGCCCCACTACCTGAACTCATGAATGGACATAAGTGGACACGATCTTATTGCTGGCTAAAAAGCATGTTTAGAATTGCTGCCTACTTTTGGTAAATTATAGCTTCACATCCATAACCTATCAATCTGTGCTGAAACAAATTAGCATTTATCTAAGAGGCAAAGAAAAATAAAAAAAGATTCATCCATAACTTTAAAAAAAACCCCAATGACAGTTTAATTGTGTTAACAATCTTTCTTCTGAACCTTTAGATTTGAACTGGCTCACTAACCAAAGCTTCTGCAATGAAGATGCACTGAGATTGCATCAAAATGTTTTAGAAATTACCCACTGTGCTCCTCCGCTCCAAAGGTAGTATAATACCTTTAGCTTTGTTGTTCATAATGTACTTTTAAAAGAGAAAAATATAGGCAGTTTTACCTTTCAGTTTGGTTTCTTATATAATTAATAGCAGCATCTGTGGGGGAGGGGCGGGTTGCACATCATGTGGGTCAGTCTGACAAAAGCAGGATTGTGACTGATGACAGTGGCAGGAGCCCGAGGATGCCCATGCTTATATAATTGCTATATCCTGTACTTATGCACATTAAATCACAAAGACTATTGTTTAAAATTCTCTCCTTCCTTTAAGATGATAAGTTCTAATTCTTTGAAGATGGAACAGTATGATCATTTGTCATTGTTGCTTAAATTAGTGTTTTTTTACTCTTAAAATTACCTCTTAATTTCATTTTCTACTTAATTTCATTTTTTTGATAGAAAATCTTTGTATCTTTGTTCCAGAGGTGAGGCATTTTGGAAAATTGGTGGTTGGGATAATTGGATTTCAGATCCCTCAAAGTAGAATGTAACTGTTTGTCCAAGACAGGCAAATTCATTATTTGTAAGAAAAATGTAATATGTAAACTAGTTGTGAACTTTATAATTGCAGCCTAAATTTTCATATTTAATTTGTTTTGTGTTTGGAAAAACAGAACTTTAAAGTATGCTGTATAATCTGTGCCTTCTTTAGATTTCAGCTTTCATTTAGATACATATTTTGTAGAATACCTTCTAGATGTTTCTGTTTTCCAATAGGTATAGGAATATCATTGATAATGTGACTTATCTGTTTATAAGCAATACAGCCACGAGTTTTGAACTCCGTGGAGAAAATGAAGCCAACAAAAGTTTTCAGGCATCACCTAAAAAAAGAAAGAAAAAGAAAAAGCAACGAGACCACAAGAAAAAGAAAAAGAAAAGAAAAGAATGGACCACTAGTGGGTCTGAATCTGAAGATGGGAGAGAGGATAGAAATAATGAAAAAAGAGGAATAGAATTGAAGTACGTAAGTACATTTCATTTCTGAACTTGCACTTCTTGTAGATCCAATCATTTCTTCCTTTTTCTGAATAATATTAGTGACAAAATTCAGGTATGAGAATAAAATAATTCATGCATATTTTTACTTTTTTGAGTCTGGGACAACTTATTTCCAAGTAAACGTGTATAGGATTGTACTTCAGATCAGTGAGAATTATCAGCAAAACATGCATTAAAATTAGGATGTCTCCTTTCTTTTAGGGACAAAAAGACTACAGTGTAATTTGTATGGTCATCTTACTGGAAGTGTCTCTGAGAAGAAAATAAAAAAAGCAGTGGTTTGTTGGATTGATGGGCAGGGAAATGAACAGGGATTGTAATGGAGTCAAAGTAAAAGGGCCGTTTGTTTTGTTATTACATACATACCAACTCTTTCATCTGGGAATTCGAGGCATAACATTTAGGGGCAATCTATTGCTTTTTGTCACCAAAATAAAAGCTTTGTAAAGTAAGATAGGCTGAGAGAGAGTGAACTGGCCTGAAGCCAGATTGTGAGCTCAATAGTCAAGGTAAGTCTCCCTAATCCATAATACTTTTACGTAGAGATGCAAGTCCTGCTGGAATTTGGAATTGTCAGAATGGGAAAGAAAGAATGGTTTAAATGAGGTCAGTATACTCTTCAATATTTGGAGATGCTAGTAATGTCTGTCCTTTGTTCAAAACGTGGAGCTTGGAATTATTTCTCCCTTTCTCATTGTTTAGTTTATTGTGATTGTACATCGTACAACGAAATTAAATACCATCTTCAGTGTACTATACCATTGAATTCAATACAGTTACTGCCCTGGGATAGAAACTGTTTTTCAGCCTATTTGTCCTATTTGCCATTGTGGTATGAATGACAAAAAGACAAATACATGATTATAAACTGACTTGACTGTCAAGATCAAGCTGTAATGATAGCCATCCAAAATAAGTGTGTGCTGTATTATTAATGTTTAGAATAACTGGTAGCCAGTCTCCGTACCACTGAAATCAATGAATAATTGGCTGTAAATTTTTGAGAAACTGTTATTTAACTAATGTTAGTTAATCATTCAGTCTTTGGAATGAGGCACTGTTATACTAAGTTACATTCTGTGAATAACAATTTTGGATTATTCACATTTTTGTGGTTATTCAAATTGGACAAAAATTCTCCATTGTCATAAGCAATAGAACTAAATATAACAACCTGGCATTTATCGCCTTCAGAATGTGAATTCCAGGTTGGAATTTTAAGGAACAGTTTTATGCAAGTGTCTATTAGCGTGTCTTAAATTCCTTTGCATATTGTTCAGATTAATATGAACTGGAGCAGGGAAAGCTTCTGGACAGATAATTTTGGATTCTTTGATGTATTAATTTAGCACTTATTTTAGAATTTCAGTAATGTGGATGTTAACCTGCCTTTCTTTTCCTGTAAATGTACTCTTTGAATACTTTGAAATAGCTTTTGGCATTAATACACAGCATGATTTCAATATAAAACAAATGCCACCTTTCCATCAGTCATTTTATTCACATGTTAAATAAATGTAGATATCAAGGTAATATCTCATGTTAATATTTCTGTCTTTAAGTTTTGTGATCCTTTTGTAATACCACATTGAATTGTGTTTTGTATTTGTTAGCTTTGTTACTGACTGTATTTGTTAGCTTTGTTAGTGACTGATTATTTATAAATGTCAGAAAAAGATACTGTGGTACATATTGTCCTTCTGCAGTTAGATGCTTCCCTCCCAAAAATAATATATACTGATGGCTCTAGATATGTAAAACTCATAAAGAAAGCATAAGGTGCCTTAAAATGCTGAGCCCCAGTACTGTTTTAAATAACAGTGGGAAGGTAATTATGTTTGCAACACCTCAATGCAAATCCACCTAATTCTGAAAGAGGAAATACAGAAGTAGGAAAGGAAATACTTTACATATCGAATGAATTGGTTCAGGATCCTATCTCTATTAACCTGTGGCATAATCCACTGAAGTTGATGTGGCTTTTTTTCTGAGCAGATAACAATAAATTCTAGTGATGACATGATGTGTAAAATTTTCACTTCATTCAGTAGTTTGGCTTTTCTTTCTCTTTTTCATTGGTTTTGGGGGATAAGAGAAAGCCTAAGTTTCAGATGGTTTAAAATATTTAAATTTAAAATAAAATATTTTGTTGGCTTATATTTTTGTTTTAGATTTTATTTGATTGGTACTAGAGGTAGTCCTTGACTTACGACCACAATTAAACCCCAAATTTCTGTTGCTGGACTAGTCAGATGTTAAGTGAGTTTTTGCCCCATTTTACAATCGTTCTTGCAATGGTTGTTAAGTGAATCACTGCAGTTGTTAAATTAGTAGCATGGTTATTAAACAAATCTAGTTTTGCCATTGTCTTTTGCTTGTCAGAAGATGGCAAAATGTGATCTCATGACTCTGGGACACTGCATTCATCATAAATACAGGCCAGCTGCCAAGCATCTGAATTTTGATCATGTGACCATGGGATTGTTTGAAAGGTTGTAAGTGTGAAAACTGGTCGTTTTCCACTTCTTTCAGTGCTGTTGTAATTTTGAATGGTCATTAAGCAAATGGTTATAAGTCAAGGACTACCTGTACTTGTTTCCCCCTTCCCTCATTTTTACATTTATTTTTGCAGCTTAGAAGAAAAAAATACAAATGTGGCCTATTCCTCTACTTGGCTTGATGACGTTCAGGGTTTGACAATGGAAGGCTTCAGAACAGATAAGAAGCCAGACTCTGCAAATTGGCAATATAAGTCATTATATCGAGGCAACATTGCAAGGTAATTTGGTAGCAGGAACAGTTGGGATAATATTGTTGAGAGTAAAATATAACTTAAGAATACTAATCATCTCTGGTTGTTCAGGAAGAACTCGGGGCACCTTCAATTTGTAGAAGGCTGAGCGATATTCTCTTCCTTTAGTCCCTCCCTCCTTTATTTTGGCTAGATGTGAGAATAAACAGCCCGTGGCCCTGCTCAATTTTGTGAAGCAAAGCAGCTCCATGATCTGGAAGTGAGAGGGGAAGTTAGGACTTGGGAATTTGCTGTGTAGTCACAATTGGGTACTTGACTGTAATATCTTTAGGTGCACTGTCCTGGTTGGTATTGATATTTAACTGACTGCAGAATTAAAAACCAAAGCTAAGCTGCTGAGCATGTGGATGTTTTAAAAAGGATTGTCCTTTATAAAAAAAAGTACATCTTTTCTTTTAATAGGCAACTCGTCTTGCACATAGCAGAATCCCCTGAGAATCTTTCCAGTTTTATATGTCCTAAAAAAATGTTTTGAAGCCTGTTGTCACAGGAAAAGACATTTGCTCTCTAGTGCCGTAATTCCGCCCAGTGAGTTTGTTTACTAATGACCACCTGAGTCCTGTTTTAATTCTAATTTGGTAAGTGCCGACTCTGCAAAGCCAACAGTCGAATGGTCTTGCATCCAGCAATTCTCGCAAAACAGTTGACTTGCCTTAGGCTAAATAATAATACACTTTATTATAGTCAGAGACCAGCAATAATTGCCTAAGTCTCACATCGGAGGGAGTCAGTTTTGCATCCTCTGTTGTTGATTGTTCAGCAGCATTTCCTTCTGCAACTTTTTAGCCTGGCCTAGTCCTGTTCTCCCTCCCCTTCCTAATAGGCAGCAGAATAGGATTCCTGCTTTTTAATAGTGAGAAGATGCATAGTGGACAAGAAAATTGCCCTGAACAGTTTGGTCATTAGACTTCCAGTTTATGACCAGGCAATAAACCTGGCAATATGATGGAATGTGCATTTGTACAAGCAGTGGGGGAGAGTTGGCAACACGGTTTTTTTTTTTCCCCAAAAGAAGCTTGAATTAAGAGACTCTGCAGTCCTGACCAGGAGGGATAAGAGGTTCAGAATAATCATCCCCTAGAATCTCTCAGATGTATCTTCATCGTCCAGTAGATTAAAAAGTTTTAACATTACTTTGGCAATATTCTGATCATTATATATAAGCAAATATAGGATTGAGCTCATTTAAATCTCAGTGTCTTGTCTTGCACCTGACAAGAGATTGTTTAGTTTATAGATATAATATCCATTTGTAATATTTTAAAAATAATGTTGGAGTTTGAAAATAATGCTGCTATTCTGCACTACGTTAAAAAGAGCCCATATTGTCTTGCTTCTTGTACTTTTGGCATTTTCCATACATAACAAACTTACTTTTTTAAAGGTAAAAATAAGTGAGATTTCCTGCTTCTAAGTAGAAAAGGCAAGGCATAATTGAAATAATTGATAAATTCATTTTAATAAGGGATCCAAGATAATTGAAAAAATTAAGGAGCTGATTAAATTTTGCTTTCTGAGTTGGCAGTCCTGCTGATGTTTGCCATTTGAGGAGCAATGCAGAATTTGTAGGAGTTGCTTTCCCACTTCATAGTTTGGTTATGGTGAATGTCTAATGTCTTACAGGTCAGTAGTCTCTGAGGGAGACTCAAAGATTTTGGGGGAAGGGGGGAAAATTCAAGAATAAAATGTTAAAACTACAACAATCAGGGTCTGAGAAAGTTTTTTTCTCTTCACTGCCTTCGGAATAGTCAGTTTTAATTATTACTTTTAAAGGTATAAGAGACGAAGCAACTTCTGCCTTGGCCTTCAACCTAAGGGGCAACATATTATTTGGGAGAGCTCAACAGCAGAAAAAACATCTTCCTCTAAACGACCAGAACGCTACTTCACAAAAGGTGGTCGGAAACTCCTGAATGAAGAAGGCATTCATGTCAGTGGTAAAAATCAGGATTCCTCATCTGGCTCAGCCTCCTGGATACCAATTTTGCAACTAGATCCAGCAGAGGCTCCTTCTACCAGCTGGGTAAACCCTCTTGGGGTTTATGATCTGCAGACCACGCTGTGGCTACAAGGAAAAGGGCCTTCTGCTGAACACAGCTTACCAAATAAGCAAGACCCTCAAGAGAACCACCAGAATGTAGACTCCCCCTTAATGGCAAAGGTGGAAGAATATAACTGCAAAGTCAGAGAGAATCCCAGGGATGTCAAAGCATGGATGGATTTGGTTTCTTTTCAGGTAGGCATGCATGTATTAATGTATAAGATTGTAATGTAAAGTTATGTCCAAAGGTGATTATTTTAAAGGAGCAGATTGGATTTTGGAATATTCTCTGCATACGTGAATTAAATGCCCCCTTCCCCGTAATTCTGCAAATTTGCACTCTATTCATGTCTCAGAAATTGACAGATGCTTAGTACATTGTCAGTGCAATTTTCTACCAATTCCTGCACTGGTTTGCCACACTATCTTTTGTGGAAAGAAGAGGATACAAGTAGTCCCAAAGGCGCTTTTTCAAGAGGCAACTGGACTTTCTGGTTTTCCTTTGAAGACGTTTTGCTTCTCATCCAAGAAGCTTCTTCAGCTCTGACTGGATGGTGGGGAATTGAAGGATTGGAAGTAGAGAATCCAGTCCATTCAGTCAGAGCTGAAGAAGCTTCTTGGAATGAGAAGCGAAATGTCTTCAAAGAAAAAGTCCAGTTGCCTCTTGAAAAAGCACCTTTGGAACAACCATGACCTGGATGACTGAGAATCTCCCTAGAATCTAGGTAGAGGTAGTCATCACTTCAGTAACTGTTCAAAGTTGTGATGGTACTGAACCAGTGGTATTCAAAGTTTCTCACCCATCACTGCATCTCCATAGTCACATGACTGTGATTTAGATATTTGGCAACCAGCTTGCATTTATGAGAGTTGCAATGTCCCACAGTCACATGATTGCCATTTGCGACCTTCCCTGCCAGGTTTCCACAAATGAAGTCAATGGAGAGGTGGCAGAGAAGGTTGCAAGTCATTCTGGTAAGAGCTCCCAGCCATCGTGCACTCACAGTTTCTGTACTGTCCATCTTCAGCCTTCCTGTACTCACATCACCACAGCCCAGGCTAACTCTTCCCTGCCTTTCCTGCACTCACTCCTGCAATGGGCCCCTCCCACTCCCCTGAAATACTCTGCAACACCCCTGTGCTCCTTTCCTGAGACTCCCACCGCTTCCTACTTAACAACCCACTTGTCTTGAGTTTATGATAGCAACTTGGATTGCCAGGATTGTTGTTGCTAAGGGATGCATGACATGACATGACATGTTTAAGAACCTCATCGCTCAGCGACAGTAATTCCACACCCAATTGTAATTGCAACCCAAGAACTTCCTGTATGAAGAAACCTTAATGTAAAATTAATAAACTTCATATATTTTTCTTTAAAAGTCAAATGGCCTTTTGGAATATAAGTAAAGGATCCAGATAGGATTGGCTTGCATAGTTTGGAAGGAGGGGATTAAACAGGACTGTGCATGTGCCCTGGCTGTTGATTTCACTTTCTCCAGTACCCAGTTCAAAACCAGCAGTTGGATTGGCTGTGGGTTTTTCCAAAGGGCATTCAATTCCATTTCAATTTCACTTCAAATGTCTTAGATTCTTTTTTTGTTCCTTTTATTTTTAAGGATGAGCTCATGAGACACCCTAGCTGTTATGCCATCAGTGAGGGAGAACGGGAAACGAGAAAGAAATCATCAAAGCTAATACTAGAGAAGAAGCTGGCTATTTTGGAAAGAGCAATAGAAAACAACCCAAATGAAGTGGACCTGAAATTAGCACGGCTAAAATTTTGCATAGAGTTTTGGGAGCCATCTGCTGTGGTGAAGGAATGGCAAAAGTTGATTTTTTTGCATCCAAACAACCCAGCCCTGTGGCAGAAATATCTCTTATTCTGCCAAAGTCAGTTCAGCACCTTCACTGTCTCCAAAACACACGGCTGTTACGGAAAATGCCTGAGCACGTTATCAGCTGTGTATGATGGCAGTATGGTATCCCATCCTGCACTACCAGGCACAGAGGAAGCCATGCTAGGTAAGAGGGCATCTGAGCCTCTTTGGCCTTTTAAAAGACCAATCCCCTCTTCTGTCATGACATGTTTGGGTCTTTGGGTTTGCTTATGTTTGCTTATGGGGCATGATGATGATGATGAATAGATCTCATCTCAGTTTTTGGTTTGCACAGATCATGGTTGGTTCTCATTGGCTGTTTTGGGGGTCCAATTTCCCCTTTTCTTTTTTTCTTGATTTGTGACCCTTTTATAAATCAAAATGTTTTTGTAGACAATGCTACAGCTGACAGAAACTTGTGAAATTCAATCAAAAATGTATTTTTTAATATGAAGGGTGGTGGGAGAAAATGTGAAAAAACTTAAATAAAAAAACATGTTTCGAATCATAGCCAAATGGTCCTTTCTATCTAAAATTCCCCTGCAGTTGTTTTTTCCACACAGATCCAAAGAAATTTCTTGTGAGAGATTTTAATTTATGACAGTCCTCTGCTGTATTATGGGATCATTAATAAAGATCCTGCCTGCCTATTCAGCCAAAATAAGCCTGCCTGTTCAGCCGAAAGGGTTGTCCCCCTGAATCCTGTTCTAGTCTTCCAGTTTGGCATTTGGGCTGCAAGACTCATAATTCTTCACAGCATCGCTATTTGTCAAGCTGGTTAGTTGTTGTGAGAATTCGTTCTTTGTATATGTTGGGGAAGATTATGCTTTTATATTTAAAACATAAACCCACTAGAAGCCAGGCGCCCCTTTGTTGGAGTTTGTTGACCTTGGACTAGAGTGTTGGACTACAGTTCCAATCACCCGCAGTATTCCTGGTGCGGTACTAGCTGGCTGGGGTTTACAAGAGTTATGGTGTAATAGTTCCTGGAGGCCTCAGATCAGGGAAGCTGGGCTGGCTATTTTTGATATCAGTGAACATAGTTGAAAGATGAGCTTGTTGTTAGGTTAGCAACAGTATTTAAAAATACTTCCAGGTACCTTACGGAATCCTTTCTTCTGTGAATTTTATTTCTTTTTGAGAACTACATTGGGCTCAATCTCAGCAGTATTTGCCAGGACTGGAGTATTAAAGTTGGTAAACATTCCCAGATGGGAAAGTGTTAGAAAAAACACTATTTGGTGTCAGAATTAATGAGGGCTCCTTTTTAAGTTGTGCCTCTAATGAGTAGATCTTGCCTGACAGTCTCATTTATTGATTAAGAATATTGATCAGTATCAATCATTTATACAGGTTTTTTAAAAATCTTGTTAAGATACATCAGACTTTAAATCAGAGTCTTTGAACAGGGAATGATGAAGAAAGTTACACTGAAGGCTTCTGCCACTTAGTGGTTATTTCTTTTATTGCCTGTCATAGTGACAACCTGTCGGAAAGGAACACAGTGGAGTTTGGATGCCTCAAGAAGTGGTTTAGATGGGGTCACTCTGAGTTGATCCAAATGCGTCTACTTGGCTTTATTGTCAGAAGACAAGACTCACTGTCTCAGTAACTCCATGACTTGACAATTGCCTTGTATGCACATGACCATGAGTGCAATCCCACTCATTGTGTCATCTGACTGAAACAACATTTATCTTTGGGACCTATGATGAGCTGCTACAACTTTGAATGAGTGACAAAAATCACCTGATATGGAAGGAGATGGCTTCTTCTGTCCCTAAGTTTAATTCAGCCATTTTTTTCTCAATTTCTAACATATCAGTTAAAAGTTTTTATGTTTTCAAGTAAGTGACAAGATTAAAAAAAATGAAATAGAAAATATGCATAATGTGCAATTGGCTATACACCTACTGAATTCTAAAATATTCCTGGTTGCATTCATTAATTTGACTTCTGCTCTCAAAAAAGTTACTTCTATTTGTAGTTTTGTAAAAACTTGGAGTATTTAAGTTTGACTGAACTGAAAGAAAATGATTAATCTTGGTTGACAATCTTGATTTCTTAAAAAAAAATTACACAAAGTGGTTATATGTCTACATTTTTAAAATAAGATTGTTGTAATTCAAACTGTGGGACTTGCTAATAGAGATGCAGTCATAAATAACAAAAAGGGAAATTGCCATCTGTATTTGAACAGCTGTTACATGAAATGTTGTTTCTTTTTCTCCCAAGCCATTTTTCTTCAGCAGTGCCATTTCCTTAGGCAGGCTGGCCATTCAGAAAAGGCTGTGTCCCTGTTCCAAGCCCTGCTTGATTTTACTTTTTTTAAACCAGATAATGTCAAGGACCTGCCAACAAGAGGACAGGTAAAAACCAGCCTCTCTCATTCCTTCCGATTTCTCTTTTCTAACTAACATATTTAAAACAAGCTAATAACCTGATAAATATATGAACACAGCTGATGATTTCTAATACCCAGAGGTCATGCTATTGCTTTTTGTTCCACAAATATATATATATAGGAATGCATGCTTTGTGTAGTAAACTAATGATCTTGTTGGATGTCCTTAAGGGATATATTAACTCTGATTTGCTTCTTGAACTAGAAAACATGTTAACGTTGAAAATACTTTAGACTGTATGCCCCAAACTGTATGATCATGAATAGCTCAGTGAGTATTTCTGCAACTTGACAAGCCTAGATCAAATGGACTTGCACCTTGCAAATGGGTTATATCCTACAACTCATGGATTTGGGAGGTAATGAGAATCTGTGCCTCACCAGCTTGGAAGATGGAGGCTTTACTTAGCAATAAATAGTGTAATAAGTGAATGCAGTTTTGCAATGATCTTTTATGCGTTTTAAGGTTGTTTTATAGTTGTTTATAGTTAAAATGCCCACAAGGTTGAGTTTCAAATATATTAATGGTTGGGTTTTGTGTTGTCATCGCCAACGTAGAACAATGAAATAAACACCAAACAGAAAATGCCACAAGGATGTATTACTAACTGTATTAATCCTTTGGTTTCTTTATTGGTTTTTATTGCTTGAGGTAAGGGAGGTGATTATAGTGCTTTATTGTCATGATAACTCCAAAACTGGAAAGATTGAAGATTATATAAGCTAAGCAATTCTAAAATCATTTTTCAATCAGGAATGGATTCAAACCTTAAAGTGGCTTCTAACCAGAATACCAATGTAGATAACAGAGTTCATACAAATTTCTCTTTATGTCTTGGAACTGTTTCTTTTATATGAAGAGCATAAGTAGTAATGATGAGCTGAGATGTCCCAAGTCTATATCTTGTCTTAACCATAAACTCATTAACTTGGTTTGTTGAACAACTAAGCCGTTGTTTACTATTATATAACAAGGCTTGGGCTTGCCATCCACAGAGGATAAAGGTTGAAATTGGAAACATCTGGTGGGTTGGGATTTTATTTTTTTTTGCCACACCAGGATTTATCTTTACACCCAGAAATGGCAACCCATTTGTTTATTAAAACATTCCAGGATCAGTGGTTGCTTTAATCCTATCTGTTGGATAAATTTATCAAGAATATCAGTGCAGGCATAAAAAGCACATTTGATCACTTTAATTCAGAATGTGAGTGCTTCCAAATTCTGGTTCCTTTCTCAGGACTGCATTGTGGATGAAAAAAGCAGGAGTAATTTTGGAATACTTGGTCCATTGTTCTAGTTATGTATCACTTTTTATGGTTTAATTGAGTATACTGGATGACTATAAGCAGCCTGACAACTAGAATTTTCATTTTCATTTTAAAATTGACATTTGAATCATCTTAAAAACCTTAAAAACCTACCTTTTCTTGTTAAGCATTGTCCTTTTCTACCATTACCCCTCTCTTTTGGTTTACTCAACTCTGGTTAAAAACTGCTTTGTGTCAGAAAATGAATTCGCCAGTATTTTACTTCCTTCAAAATAAAGAGCCTTCATTTTGCCAACAACTGAGATGAAATGCATGCTGGCTGGGGAATTCTGTATGTTCAAGCCCAAATCTGGAGGGCACCTAAATTGGATAAGACTGATAGAGAAGCCATCAGTCTTTAAAATAACCTGCTTAGGCCATCAAATTCTTTAAAGAATGATGCTATACTGTCATTCTCCCTTTCCATTACTTCAATCAACGTTTCAGCAGAATCTCATCTGCCATCATCAGGCTTCTGTACTGAGTTTGTATGTGGGTCAGGGTCTCACAGCTGTTGTTAAATTTGAGGCTAGCCTATTGTTGTGCCCAGATGTTTCTTTCTACATCCTGATTGGTTGGGAGTCTTCTGTCTGTGTTTATTGGACTTGGGGGTTGTTTGATTGGTGTTTCTGGGTTTTTCTGTCTGTTTTGTGGCTTTGATTGGCTGGCCAACAACTCTGCTCCTGCATTGGAGGCTTTCAGTGCAGCTTGGCTTCGTGTGAAAGGACGGCTATTATCTATTAGGAAGCCATGTTTCATCTGGGTGCCTTGGTGGGGGTGTGTTTGAGCTGGACGGTATCAGGGGAGTCTGTTTGTGCCAGGTGTTTGCCTGGCTTGTGTGTGTGAGATCTTTCTATTTGAGAGTGCAGGCTTCCAAATGATTGACAGTCTGCTGGGAATCATCTCTTCTATTCATACTTTCAGGTCTTTTTTCAATCTCTATGGCTTCTTTGATGATTCCTGTGGCTGGGGTTCTCTATAGTGGCCAGGGTTTTAGTGCCATTGAAGTTGATGTTGTGACCTGTGGTTTTAATGTGTTGGACTAGTGAGAGGTGTGTTCCAGCTTTTTTCTGCATTTTTCTGTTCATCTAGGCGGCGCGTACTTATTCTTCCATTGGCTGTCCAATGTACGTGACCGGGCATGATGTTACAGGGAACTTCGTATATGCCTTGGTTTTCCAGGTCAATTTTGTCTTTGGGTTTCTCAAGGATGGCTGCTATATTTTGTCTGTTTTGAAGGCAGTCTTGATGTGATGCCTGTGTAATATCTTACTGATTTTGTCTGCAGTACCTCTTATGTAGGGCAGGACAGCTATTCCATAGGTCTGTTGATCTTCTTTGGTCTCTGTTATGTCTTGGTGTGTTTTTGATGATCAACGCTGGTGATTTTGTTTTTGTGGAAGCCGTTGGCTGTCAATTACTTCAGTCAGGGTGCATAGTTCAGTCTTTATATGTGTCTTGTCTGCCAGGCGTTTGGTTCTGGTAATTAGTGTTTTGGCCACGAATTTATTTGTGCTGGGTGTGGTGGGATTGGGCGTTGAGTACGGTGGTGTGTGTTTTCTTCTGGTATACGATGTGTCCTAGTGTGCCATCTGTTCTTTTGTAGATTAGTGGCATGTAGAATGGTAGTTGTTTGTTTATTTCCGTTTCCATGGTGAACTTGATTTTGGGGTGTGTGCTGTTTAGGTGTGTTAGGAAATTTTTTAGGTTTTCTTTTCCATGGGGCCAAATCACCTAAACACCACCTGAACAGCTGAAAAAGCTGGAACACACCTCCTCACTAGTCCAACACATTAAAACCACAGGTCACAACATCAACTTCAATGGCACAAAACCCTAGCCACTATAGAAAACCCCAGCCACAGAATCATCAGAGAAGCCATAGAGATTGAAAAAAGACCTGAAAGCATGAATAGAAAAAGATGATTCCACCAGACTGTCAATCATTTGGAAGCCTGCACTCTCAAATAGAAAGATCTCCACACCACAAAACAGACAAACACCTGGGCACAAACAGACTCCCTCTGATACCTCCAGCTCAAACACACCCCCACCAGGCACCAGATGAAACCTAGCTTCCTAATAGATAATAACCATCCTTCACACGAAGCCAAGCTGCCACTGAAAGCCTCCAGTACAGGAACAGAGTGTTGCCAGCCAATCAAAGCCACAAAACAGACAGAAGAAACACAGAAACACCAATCAAACAAACTCCAAGTCCAATAAACACAGACCAAGACTCCACAACCAATCAGGATGTAGAAAAAACATCTGGGCACAACAATAGGCTAGCCTCAAATTTAAAACCAACGGCTGTGGGACCCTGACCCACATACAAACTCAATACAGAAGCCTGATGATGGCAGATGAGATTCTGCTGAAACGTTGTACAACTTTAAAAGCACTATAATGACGTGGGATAATACCCGAAGGAAGCTGAAACAGCACACATGTAAGTACCCGCGAAAAACTTAAAAACACACACACACACACATTTTTTTTATTTTTTATATTATATATATATATTATATATATATATATATATATAATATATATATTATATATATATATATATATATACTCATTCATCATCTTCAGGCTTGTTTCTTCAGCTCTGTGCTTCTCAGAGTAATGTGAGCTTGCAGCTGCTTCTTCCTTTTAACTGCTAGTGGGGTGTGACTTGATTGGGTGGGGTTTGGCTGTGTTCTGATTGGTAGGGGGGTTGGCTGTGTTCTGATTGGCTGGGGGTGTGTTCTGCTTAGGTGGGGCCTGGAACACACCCCCAGCCAATCAGAACACAGCCAACCCCTTACCAATCAGAACACAACCAAAACCCACCCACAAGTCACACCCCCACTAGCAGTTAAAAGGAAGAAGCAGCTGCAAGCTCACATTACTCTGAGAAGCACAGAGCTGAAGAAACAAGCCTGAAGATGATGAATGAGACTTCATCGAAACGTTGCCTAGATACTCCAATTCTAGCGCGGAGAACCGAAAACCCGAATAACCAAAGAAGTTATATATATAAATTATATAATATATCATGTTTATTTCCCACTTTTATTCTACTTTTATTCTATTCTTGTTTGTGTGACCTTTCCTTTTATTTGTATTTAAGTTATTATAAATAGCTGAGAACCTATATGGTTCAATGGTTAAGGCACTGGACTATAAAGCAGGAGATTGTGGGTTCTAGTCCTACCTTAGGCATGATAGCGAGTTTGAATGACTGGACAAGTTAGGTTTTGGTGATAAAAAAAAAGCAGGCTGCATTTATGGTGAAAGAAAAAAAATGTGCAGATATTAATCAGTTAAATATTACTTTAGCCACTCATTCAATTTTTATGCAATTTGTCAATTGTTTAAGACTATATAGTATGTATATGACTTGGGCAATTTTGAAGAAGAAATGTTTTTTGTTTTTTTTTAACTGGGAACATATGTGGCAGCACTAATAATTGTTGGAAGATACTTTTCCTAACTTTTTTAAAAACTTGCTCTAAAAATTTATGTTAAAAAATCCCAGCCATTGAATGGAATATTTTATGGGAGATATTATAAAAACGTTTTGAAGCAATTAGTGAATTTTGGAGTCTTCTTTAAAGTTTTGCAATTGTATTTTCGTGTATTTATTCATTTTCCACCCCCAACTCCAGAGGGAATTCTTTGAGCCCTTTTGGGACAGTGGAGAGCCTCGAGTTGGAGAAAAAGGAGCTAAAGGTTGGAAAGCCTGGATCCATCAACAAGAGAAGGGGGGCTGGGTGCTCATCAACCCACCTGGTAAATACCTTAAAGACATTTCAGATCTGAGAGGAGCTATAGGGTACATGATAAAGTCACACTGTCCTATTGGTTCTGGTTTCCCCAAAAGAAATAGATAATTTATGAAATGTCTGCACTGCTTCAATCACACTGATATGATTTATTTTGTCTGCAAGTTAGAACAGTGTTCTCCAGTTCTTTTCTTTCTGGATTTATGGAATTATAAATCCCATTTTACATCAGCCAGTATAGACAGCGTCTGGCTAACTGCAGAAAAATGAGAATTATATGTCAATATTTTTGAAGGCACTAATTAAGTTAGGCTATGCTGGAAAATAGCCATCTGCAATAATATTGTGGAGCCTAAGGGGACAAAAATGTTTTCAGTCCCAAAGGATGGTTTGAAGAACAGAAGAGTTGCCCACATTTCTTTGTTGTTTGGTATACTTCTGATTTTGGTGACAATTCAGTTATGTAAATTGCTTCGGATAGGCAGAAGCCCTTAGATGATTAAAGTCAACATAAAGGTTCTGGCACAATTAAACCCTTTTAGCAGTAACATTTATTCAGCCTGTGAATGACAGGTATATGAACATGTAGTGAGTTGGAGGACTAAGTTTCTTTGCTTTTTGTCATTGATTTGGTGAAGGACAAGGTACTCACTGATTATGAACATTGATCATTTGTTTTACTGTGATCTTGATTTTTTTTTTTTCCTTCAAGTCAGTGTTGACTNGATCTTGATTTTTTTTTTTTCCTTCAAGTCAGTGTTGACTCCTGGCAACTGCCTGGACAAATTACTGCAATTTTCTTGGCAAGATTTCAGAAGAGGTTTGCTATTTCCTGCTTCCTAGGGCCAAGAGAGAGGACTGGTTTTGTGTCTCAGGCAAGACTAGAACTCACAGCCTCCTGGTTTCTAACCTGGTGCCTTAACCACTAGAGAAACCTGGCTTCTTTTTAAAATCCTGAATTACTTCCCTTTGTTTAAAAATTACTGTAGAAATACAGTATTTTTGTTTTTTCTTGCCTTTCTTGTGAAATAATTCAAAACATATTATTCTTCTCTCAGAATATTCTTCTTATTTAGATAAACTTGTTTGCCCTGGCCTTATCTTATCATTCTCATTGTCCCTTTGGTATCCTGTCTTTAAAAGGTGGTCATTCTATGGATAAATTCAAGGACAGGGATGTTGAAGATTGAATTTGTATGCACCCGCTTCCTTCTCAGTCTTAGTTATTACGAGCAGGTGTGGTCATCTTAATGAGTGTTTTTTAATTTGAAATAAACTTTTTAGAACTTACATATCCAGCTGCAATTTTGAAAAATTCACAAATATTATTTTTAAATAGATGAAGATGAAGAAGATGTAGAGGATGAAGAAGAAATAAAGGATAGATCTCTACCAAAGTGGCGAAACTGGCTTCATATTGAACGTTCCCGGGAAGCAAGGCACTGGTTACCCTGGCGTCCAGAAAAAAACAAGAAACCGTCATTAGAAGATTGTGAAGATCCAGAGAGGCAGGTTGGTACAATGCAGTATGACCCAAGTTTATTTTAAGAGAAGCTTTTTTATGGCGCTGGTAGACACACTTGAGTCAGAGATGGAAGCTGATATTGAATGACTACTTACATCTGCTTCTAGGAAGATGTGGGCTGGACAAATCTTCAAAAACACATGTCTTTCATGGAAAATGTGGCAGTATTTCAAAATAAAAAATACAATGTATCTGCTCCATTCTTTCTATAGCACCTCACTCATGTGTTTTGGCTAATCAGCATACATCCAGATTTGGGAAGGATTGTCTATCTAGTGATGATTTTGTTAGGTTTTTAAAAATTCATTCCTTACAATAACGGCCCTTTTATATATTTCATAGGTCTTATTTGATGACCTTGGACCATCATTGATAAGACTTTCCAGCCCTGAACTTCAGTTTCAACTACTGTCCTCATTTTTGCAATTCTTAGGAATTCCATGCACCTGTAGACTTTTGCCTTCTTCTTTCTATATAGCAATGGATGAAAATAACTCAGTTGACAATGAGTATAACAACCAAGGAATTCTGACTTCTTTGGATATGCCTCTTTTTGGAGTCAGTAATATTGGTCATATGGACTCAATGGTCCAAGGAGAGAAGCATGTGACTCACACTAAGGAAGAAGAACAATTTATTCAGAATCTTTTTCATATGATGCTGCCCTTATTTTCAGGCAAAGATAGATCTAACCTATGCATTTTTTGGCTTCGGTATGAAATCACTAAGGTAATGTTCTTTCTCTTGTCTTATACAAATAGGAGATCAAATGTATACACTGGTATTCAGCTTTGTTCGGGTATTTTCCCATGTCATTATAGTTGTGCTTTTAAAGTTGTGGCGACATTTCGGAAGAATCTCATCTGCCATCATCAGGCTTGTGTATTGTGTTCATCTGTGAGTCAGGCTTTCACAGTCGTTTTTGTTTTAAATTTGGTGTTAGCCTACTGCTGTGTTAGAATGTTTTTTCTTCATCCTGATTGGTTGGGAGTCTTTGGTCTGTGTTTATTGGTCTTGGAGTTTGCTGTGTTTTTCTTGATTGGTGTTTCTAATATCTTCTGTCTGTTTTGTAACTTTTTTTTTTTTGTCTTGATTGGCTGGCAACATTGTTTCAAGACAAAAAAACTTCAGAAAACAAATGTATACATTATATCTACAAATCTGTTTCTAAAGTTGACAGTTCTGGATAGAAAAGAATGTATATAACTTAATATTCAATATAACTTTACATTCAACATCTCAGCCTGTGGCATAGCATATGCTAAGGTGGGTGTGAATGGGATGTTCTGGATGTGGGTTTAGAGTAGTGAGAAATGCAGAGGTTACGTAGAACAGTGGTCCTCAATCTTTGTGGATTGATGGCCTGGCTGGAGGGAGAGGAGGAAAACCGAGCCACATGAGTGGCCAGCAGGTGTGTTTGCACAGCTCTACTCACGTAGGAAAGAAGAGAAACCTTTGAGGCTCGGTCTCGTCTCGTTCAGGCTTGTCACACCAAAACCTTTTGCAAAGGCACGGAAGGCCTGAAGCAGCACAAATTGCTCCCCCAAAGCCTATTGTCCGTTTGCAAAAGGTTTTGGCATGGAGAAGAGAAGCCTTTAGGGACACAGCCTTGTGCTCCTTCAAACTCACCAAGGCTGCCCGCCACTCCAAAAGCAGATGGGGTGTCCAGTATAGGCAGCCTTGGTGAGTGAGTGAAGCTGAGCAGGTCACACTCAACCCATTCAGCCTCTGCTCTCATTGCTCTGATTTTAGAGCTTTGGGAGCAGGTGGCTTGATGGCCTGTCTGAGAGGGGGAGAGGGGAACTGGGCCGGGCGAGCAGAGGGCTGGTGCACATGCACAGCTCAACTCATGCAAGAGAGAAGCCTTTGGGGCGTTGCTCAGGCGAGCGGGGCTGTGAGCGCTGGTACTCGTGTGAGTGGGGCTGTACTCATGCATGCCAGCCCATCGCTCACATGGCTCAGCTGCGATAGTACACCACCTGGGAGTGGGCCAGAGCCCACAGGTTGGGGGAACCCTGGTGTAAAACATTTGTAAACACACACACACACACACACACACACACACATATATCAGTATAAAAGATATATGGCTGTTGATTGGTGGACTTAGCTAGAATGCATAGAAATAAATAAAATGGTTGAATTGTATACAAGTACATTACATTTTAAAGTTGTTTCTTCATTTGATTGTATTGATTTTGTAGGTCACTCAGTATTTGAAAATGGGAAAGAAAAAAAAACTGAAATTACAAGGCAAGAAAGGCAAAAAATTAGCTAAAAATCTTCTTAAGGCACCTGACAACAGAAACAATGTTTCGCTTTGGCAACTATATGCTTACCTGGAGTGGCTACTTGGCAATATTGAAGATGCTAGAAAAGTTTTTGATACATCTTTGGGGATGGCTGGAATTAGTGGAATCCAAAACCCTCAGTTCTGTCATCTTAGCCTTCTTTATGCTAAACTGGAAGTAGAGTTGCTAATAAATCTAGAAGGAGCTGTAGAATCACGTGCAACATACATATTGACCAAACTGGCTGAAAAGGGACATTATGTTCCTTATCATGGACAGGTATCATCAGTGAATGTTCTGAAAGCTCGGAAAACATATGAGCATCTAGTTCAAGATTGTTTAACTGAAAACCTCACTTCTAATCAAGAACATGCTAGTGGTTCCAGCCATCTGATTGGTTTGGTTGGTTGTTACACTCTTTTCCAATATTTAACTCTTGGGATTGACTCTGCAATGTCAGTATACTGTCAGGTTGCTCAAAAGCTGAAAGACAAGGATCCTGGAGAAAGCCTTAGTGGTCAACATTTCACTGCACCTCTTGAAGCCCTCTCTCTCATGCATGTAAGCTTGCTCAGGTTCCACATGAAAATCAGTGTGTATCCTTTGACTCCTCTTCGTGAAGTACTGTTGGAGGTTTTGAAGAGATACCCCAGCAACCAGTCTTTTTGGGGATCATACATCCAGATCCATAGCAAGTCTCACAATGCAAGCAAAGCCCGACGTTTTTTTGATGCTATAACAAGAACTACACAATCGCTGGAGCCTTGGCTGTTTGCAGTCCAACTGGAGCAAATGAGGAAAAAACTGATCGAAAGGGTCCAGAGGTAATGTCATCTCTATAACAATGGTCAGGCGAGCTGGAGAAAAGCAATGCATGAAATAGAAAAGATGTTTTGTTTTGAACCTGAAACAACCACATTCTGTCAATTCCAGATAGGATGACTGAATTTAAGCAACCATAGCATTTTGCTTGCTCTCAGTTTCTGCCAAGACAAATTCTGGAAATTTTTTTACCAGTGAATAGAGTGATGCTGTTGAGCTTACTCTCTGTCTTTCTGCTTTGCCACCACTGCCATCCTTGAATTCAAGTAGAACCTATCCATTCACCTAGCCTTGTGATGGTCAGTCATGTTGGATATCCCCCACTTGAATCCAATGCTGTGGCACCTAAGATGAGCAATGTATAAGCAACCACAGGAGAGGATATTGACTCTAGCAGCGCAAACCTATGCCCTCCATGCCAGAAGTGGCACACAGAGCCATCTCTCAGGGCATTCTAGCTGTCACCCATTGCTCTTCCAGCTTCACACTGTCCAGCTGGTCTTTGCATGCATGGGAGCATCAGAAACCAGAAGAGCAGTTCCCCGACATGCATGCATGCATGCATGCGCAGACCAGCTGGCCTTTGTGCATGCATGCATGTTAGAAACCAGAAGATCAGGTGGCTGGCGCGCATGCATGCGCTAGGAAGCTAAGCTTCCAGTTTCCAGCACTCAGTGCTGAAAAGGTTACTCACCACTGCTTTAGCATATCCAATTGGCACAGTTTATCTAACTGATCCAACCAGAAGTTCTGTTCTTAACTTTTGTTGTTTAGTTGTCTTTCTTCCCCTTATGAGCTTTCCCCAGACATTGCCAAAAAAAAGTTATTATAAATACAAAATGAAAGTATGAACATGAAATTCATATTCATGTGAAAAAAAATGTTAAAATAAAATGAGATATCTTATGCAGTTTATCTTGGAGCCCTCAGGAGTAATCTTAGTCACATGGAATCATGCTGCCCAGTTTTTCCTGTCTGCTTATGAAGACTTTTAATTCTGTGATCATTCCATTTTTGCTTTTCTTCAGGGAACCAATTGGAGATGTGTATGCAACCATTCCTGAAATTGGGTTAGCACATCGAATCAAAGCTTTATTTGAACATGCAATTCAGACTGAAAATGGTGCTCATTGTCCATTGCTCTGGAGGTTGTATATATGCTTCATGGTGAGTGCACCATCATTTGCCTTACATTGTCTAATCCTGAAGGTAACCTCTGAATATTGTATATTATTAATTGAAAGCTTTTAGAACAGTACATTTTACAATTGGTTTTATGCTGATGAGAGTAGTAGAAATATGTGAATTGTAAAAAGTTATGTATTAAATATATTTGCTTTGATATTTTGCCTTTTCTTTATTAAAATAAGGTAAGGGACACTAAGCTTGTCAGTTAGAAAGCTGACAGCCCAGGTTCAAGACCCAAGTGCTCCTGGATTGAGTGAACTCCTGTCTTCATCCCAGGTTCTGCCAACTCAGCAGTTTGAAAGCATGCAAATGCGAGTAGATAAATAGGTACCACTTGGTGGGAAGGTTACAGCATTCTGTGTACCTTGGCCTATAGTCATGCTGCCTACATGACCATGGAAAATGTCTTTGGATATTGCGAGTTCCTTCAGCTGAGAAACAGATGAGCACCACCCCCTTAAAGTCAGAAATGACTGTAATTTTCCATTAACTTCCCATATTGTTCCTAGATCTAGGAGCAGATTGTCAACAGGAAGCAGTTAATTGTAAAAGAAAAAAAAATGCTTCCTCATCTGTGAAAGCAAATATTGGACTGTCATTTTATTTATATACTTATACAGTCATGAGATTTGTACATTCTTACATAACCAATTACAATTCCAGTAATTGATAGATCAGGGATGGGTAGCCTGTGGGCCATGTGCAGCCTTTCTCAGTAGCCCAAAATTGGGTTACCCAAATCACAATTCCAGCTGTGCAGTATTTGGTTTCAATTTAAGTGTAGAAATGAGGATGTGGCCTTTTGCTCTCATTTTCTTTCTTTATATCCCCAAATGTACCTATTTTGTGCCCCAATTTCAGCCTTAAATTAAGTTAGGGTAGGACAAACTATCCCAACCTCTTAGAACTTTCAGAGATTTTCAAAATAACAAGTTAGTTCCAGTGGTGGATTCAACTTTAACAATCGGTTCTCTGCCCTAATGATTGGGTGGGCATGGCTGGTTAGTCATGTGACTGGGTGGGTGTGTCCAACTTGATTGGTCTCACCCTTTGGAAATTTCTCTTTAGTCCAACTCACAATAAAACAGTGCAATAAAATAGCACTGTTCCAATTTCAAGAATAGAATAGAATAACAGAGTTGGAAAGGACCTTGGAGGTCTTCTAGTCCAACCTCCTGCTTTGGCAGGAAAGCCTACACCACTTCAGACAAATGTCTATCCAATATTTTCTTTAAAACTTTCAGTGTTGGTGCATTCACAACTTCTGCAGGCAAGTTGTTCCACTGATTAATTGTTCTGTCAGGAAATTTGAGGGGCTCCTACAAAAATAAGGGAGTCAGGTGAACCAGTGAGAACTGGCTGAATCCCACCTGTCTTTAGTTCTGTCTTTTGAGGAGTGGGATGAGGGCAATTTTAAAGGTGGTTATGTGGATATTTTACTTTCTACCAGAGATTTCCTAATCCATACTTAAAATTCTGGGTGAGGGGACACCATAATAGTTCACTCTGGTTCCTGAACTGATGAAATTGTGGGATTATCTCCTGCTGCATCCATTTGGGAGGTGAGGAAGTTAAATTGCATCCTTTACCACAACTGCTATCAGGCCAGAGAAGGCTGTGAAGTACAACTCATTACGATACAAATGAGCCTTAGCAAACTGTTTCCTTGCCCTTTTTCTGGACCAGCTACATGGAAGCATTTTGAAAAGTTTCGCTTCCCTTTGTTGACCACGTTATGTTTATTCATTTTTTAAAAAATTTCTAAATTAAAAAATAGATACTACATTTCGTATCTTTTCTAAACACTTGCCCTTTTAAAATGCAGCTTTTCTCTTCCCTTTGCAGGTTTCTTTGGGAGATAAAGCCAAAAGTAAAGGCATATTTTACAGAGCGCTTCAAAACTGCCCCTGGGCAAAAGTAGGTTTCATTACTTTGTAATAATAATAACACACACACACACACACACAGTCATTTTTATGTTTCATTGGTTTTAAGTTCTTCGTTGTGAAAACTCAGAATTTTTGAGTCAGGGGAACATACAAGTTTGACAAATTATTGCTCTATATTTGTTCTTTTATTAAGTGAAAACCAGGTCTGATTTATCACAGCACTATGGTGAATTGATAATTCTTTATTGACCTCTGTATTTATAGGTATTATATATGGATGCTATAGAATATTTTCCAGATGAGCTGCAAGAGATCCTCGATCTAATGGCTGAGAAAGAACTGCGAGTACGAGTACCAATAGAAGAATTGGAGCTGCTGCTTGAAGACTGAAGAAAGATACTAAGACAAATGATCAGCGTGTTATGAGCCTTCAACATAGCTAGGGAGAAAATGTTTGTGACTAATTTAGCATCTGTAAAAATGTACAGAATAAAAGTTTTTTTTAATCCAAACATGTGTTCTGTTAAGTGCAGATATGGGTAAGGCTTTTAAGTAATACTCGTTAACTGCCTCATTACTAAAAATACTAGTCCAGATATATAAGCCAAATATATCTCGGATAAAGTACAGTTGAATGGGAAGTTGTTTGCTTCCAGTTGATTCCGATTTTATGGTTGGCTGTTTAAGATTGAAACACCTGGGTTGAGATTAAACTTGTGGAAATATACAGCAATTTGAGAGTTTAGAAGAAATCTTTAATTAATGAAGGCACCTGTAACTGAATTTTTATCAGTTTATTGTGACCAAGGGCAGGTGAAATGTAAATATCTTTGTAAACATAATTATATAAAAGTTCTATTGGAATGTGGAATCTTCTAAAAATGTTTGGTGTTTTGATTTGTCTTCCATTGCTGTATTGAAATGTATTGTTCATTGACTTGCAAAAGAAAATATGGATTTTCCAATAATACTGTGTAGAACTGTTGCAATTAGCTTATAAAGGCTGCTGCTGAAATAGGTAACAAAAATTAACACAAAGCATGCATGTGGATTCTAAAATTTAAAGCTTTACCCTTTTAGAATTATATATCTGTCTTCTTTAGTTAATGTTTATAAGCTTTAAAAAACTAGAAATGTAGCAAAGCTAATCACAATGGGGGAAAACTCTAAAAGTTTGCAGGGCGGGATACTTGGAATAGTCACCTAGTATTGCACTGATTAGGGCTTTCATTCAGTGTTTCTGTACACTGCTGATGTGAGTAGATCCTAGTTTATATTAAAACAATGTTTGGCTGTGGTGGCGTGGAGCTATGATGGCACAGTGGTTAAAATGTACTGTTGCATCTCAACACTGCCCACAGCCAAGAGTTTAATCCTGACAGATTCAAGATTGATTAATCCTTCTGAAGTTGATAAAATGAGGACCCTGATTGTTGGGGGCAATAGGGTCACATTTGTAAACTGCTCAGAGAATGGTGTAAATCACTATGGAGCGATATAAGTTTAAATGCTATTTACTCACATCAGCAGTGGCTCTCAGTGGCTTGATCTAAAATGTACAAGGGCTTTTAGATTCAGCCTAGTCGGAGACCATTTTTAATTTAGAGCAGCATCTGATTTATTTAGAGATGGTAGGGCTGATAAGCCCTACTTGTTCTGACACAAATGCAGTGTGGATGTCTCATACAGATAGGCTTGAGGTTGAACAAAATAGTTACTATATTAGTTTGTGAATGGAGAGAAATCAAAAGATTTTGCCACTGCCTCCTTCCTAGGGCTGAGTGATCGGCCCAAGGCCACTCAGTTGGCTTAATTCCCAATGCGGGACCAGCACACACACACACACACACACACCACACCTCCCTCCCTCTCTCTCCAAATTTAAAAGTCTTAAGTTTTCTTGAAAAAGGAAATATTTTTGAGCTGCTATTTTCTTGTTTCCTGGTAGATGAGAGAAGCACCATGTGTTCAGTGCTAGGGAAATCCAAAAATAACAATTTGAAGTTAATCCTCCATTACAGCTTTCAGCTCAGAATAATTGAGGCCAGCCTATTTTACCACTGTACACAGGTGGTTGTCCAATACATGAATGGTGAGTAATGCCAAGTCTTCCCTTATTTTGTCTAGAGGCTCTGGCCCTCTCAATAAGAAGCCTGTGAACTCTTCTTTTTTTTAAGTCATACCTCACTCAAGTGCAATGGTAAACCTTCACATGCTATTGGAGTCACAGCAGGCATTTCATATACCAAGGCACTGAAACAACTCTGCTTTGAACCTGCTAAAACATCTGAGCATATTTTAGATTTATAACCAGAATTAAATACAGTGATTGTTCACCCTATTGAAAAGAGGAACAAACTAAAATTTTGGTTAATTATTCATTATCCTGAGAAACAATCTCTGCAAGGTACAATTAAAACTAATTTGCATGCTGTTGATAGTTGATCTGGTGAAAATATTCAGTCAGCATGTTATGAGATCTGGTCATAAAACCCTAACCGGGCCATAGAAAAGCCAAAATAGTCTTTCCCAGAGGGATTTTGCTTCACCCACTGTTTTTTTTAAAGATGGCTCTAGAAAGTACACTCTTGCTTATGAGTATTTTATCCGCTTGGAAAAATGTTTACATGATATATTATTTGAGATTTTGACTTGTAAATAATTCATAAAAACCAATCAAACACCTACATTCAAGTTAAACACAAGTTCAGAAATGCATTTGGCACCTATAAATAATTTGGGCTACACATAATAATTATATTGCCAAAGTTAAACAGTTCAATCTGTTCGGCTGTATTCACAGCCAAAGAAATTTGAGCACTGAAGAAATCTCTGGCATTTGACCCAGTTACGCTGGTTTAAACTTGCAATGTGGAGATTAGCCAATGCATTTGCTACCAATATATGCAAACAAGATATTTTTTTAAACTATTTCCCATACTTCTCCCCTGCAATTTTTGAGAAAGCAAATTTGAGATTGCTTCCATCATGACCCCAGACACAGTATCCCCAAGATAAAGATGATTTTAAAATAAATCACAGGCCTATAATCATTTGCTGGGACACCTAGATTTTCCTGGCAAGAAATTTGGAGCAGGCTGGGTCTCCTTTTAGAAAAATGGAGACTCTAAAGGTGGGTTGAGCAGAGATTCTAGGAATAGCCAAGTGGAGATCAATGGGCACCATGCTTACCTACTTTTGTATCAGCAGAATGGGCAAAAAAAAAACCTGGCCAAGAAGCCCACAATAATATTTTATCTGAAATCTACCAGTAATTGGCAAAGGGGCACCTATTTATGACTCTACTGGCAACATTTATTTCTAGGTCCCATATTGACACAGGCTCCCTTGTTGAGCTTGACATAGTATGAAAGCAACATCGATCATACATCTCAGCTGTGACAACTCCCCCTCAGGCTTACAACATTCTTCATTCAGAAACAGGTCATCTGTTATTTTTTATCTACTATATGACAAAGGCAAGAATATAACCTCAATTGTTTTGAATAATACATACAAAACATTGGTGCACTGACCAGCCTGCTATACATTCGTTTTAGTTTCAGCTGCTTTTACATTTCCTAACGGGGGGACTCTTTGTCAATGATATTAAACTATCTTATTTACCATCAGTAGCAGAGAATGAAACTACCAAAAATTTACTATTCATTTAAAGCAGAGTAACAGATAATAGATAACAGATAATCAGAGTTGGAAGGGACCTTGGAAGTCATCTAGTCCAACCCCCTGCCCAACTGGGAGATCCTACACCATTTCTGACAAATGGCAGTCCAATCTCTTCTTGAAAGTCTCAAGTGATGGCGACTTCCCAGGGCAACTTCTGTTCCACTGGTTGATTGTTCTCACTGTCAGAAAGTTCTCCTTATTTCCAGGTTAACTCTCTCCTGGTTCAGTTCCATCCATTATTCCTTGTCTGGCTTTTGGGTGCTTTAGAAAATAGATGACCCCTTCCTCTCTGTGGCAGCCCCTCAAATATTGGAAGACCAATCATGTCTCCCCTGGTCCTTCTCTTCCTAGACTTGCCATGCCCAATTCCTGCAACCATTCATTGTATGTTTTAGCCTCCATCCCCTAATCATCCTGGTTGTTCTCTGTACTTTTTGTCGAGTCTCAACATCTTTTTTATAATGTGGTGAGCAAAACTGGATGCAGTACTCTAGGTGTGGTCTTACTTAGGCTTTATACAGTGGTATTAGTACTTCCCTTGATCTTGATTGTATCCCTCTGTTATACATCTTAGGACGAGCATTAGCTTTTTTGGCTGCTGCTGCACACTGCTGGCTCATATTTAGCTGGTTGTCCACTAAGACTCAAGATCCTCTCAGTTACTGCTGTTGAGCCTGGTTTCACCCAGACTATATGTTGTACTTTTGGGTTTTCTTGCCTAAGTGAAGGACTTTTCTCTACACTGAATTTCATTTTGTTAGATACAGCCCAGTATTCTAGCCTTGTCAAGATCCATCTGGATCTTGAGCCTATCTTCTGGGTGTTAGCTATTCCTGCCAACTTGGTATCATCTGCAAATTTCATAAGTTCTCCTTCTATTCCTCATTAAGTCGCTAATGAAGATATTGAAGGAACTGGGCCTAAGAAGGAACCTTGTAGCACCCCACTGCTTACTTCCCTCCATGTAGACTTAGACCCTTTAAGGACTACTCTTTGAGTACAGTTTGCCAGCCAGTTGCGAGTCCATCTAGTGGTGGTGCTATCTATTCCACTTTTTTCCAGCTAAATAAGAAGTAGGTTGTGGTCTACTTTGTCGAATGCCTTGCTGAAATCTAAATATATTATGTCCACAGTATTTTGCTGGTCGCTAATTTAGTCACTGTGTTGAAGAATGAAATAAGATTAGTTTGGCCATGATCTGTTTTTAACAAACCTGTGCTGACTGCTAGTTATTACTTTACTTGTTTCTAGATGCTCAAGATCTGTTTTTATTATCTTTTCCAGTATCTTCCCAGGTATTGATGTTAGGCTGATTGGTCCTGGGTCTATTTTTTCCCCTTTTTGAAGATGGGAACCACATCAGCTCTTTTCCAGTTCTCTGGTAGTTCCCCGGTGCTCCAGGATTTTTGAAAGATATGGTGCAGTGGTTCTGAGATGACCTCTGCCAGCTCCTTTAAAACTCTGGGATGTAATCCATCAGGCCCCGGTGATTTGTGTTCATCAAGAATCTGATAGGTGTTCTCTTACCATTTTTTTTGCTTATTTTAGCTTTTATTTCTGCTCTGTTTTTACAGTTACGTTTTTGGTGGGTTGAGTTAGAGCATGAAGACGGATGCAAAGAATGAGTTAAGCAGTTCTGCTTCTCTCTCTGATGTCTGCTACTTCTTGCCATCTTCTCTCTTTATGGACTGACTCCTTGATTTTTTTCTTGTTATTTATATGTTGGAAAAAAATTTTTTTGTTATCTTTTAACTTTTGTTGCAAGTCTTTGTTCGTTCTGAGCCTTTGCTATCCTGACTTCGTCTTTGCAGATTCTGGCTATCTGCTGATATTCTGCCTTAGTTGTATGTCTTTCTTTCCATTTTTTGTACTTGTCCTTTTTTTCTTTCAATTTGTCAAAGAGATCTTTGTGTAGCCGTGCTGGTTTCTTCTTGGATTTCTTGTTTTTCTTTCTCAGTGGTATTGTGCTGGTCTGGGCTTCTATGGTCATACTTTTCAGAGTTTCCAAGATTCTTGAGTTGTTTTCCCCTTTAGGATTTTTCTTCATGGAATCTTTCCCAACTTCTGAGTTTATTTGAAATCAGCTCTCTTAAAATCTAAGAGTCTGGTGTCATTATGTTCTGTTGCTTGTGTTTGTGTTATGTTGAATTCTAGTGTGACATGGTCACTCTCACACAGGTTCTGCAGTTTCAACTCCCTCTATCACTTTTTCTCTGTTTGTAAGAATTAAGCCAGTCTGGCTGTCCCTCTAGTTTCACCCTCTGCCTTTTGGACAACAAAGTTGTCAGGTAGGTTGGTTAGGAACTTATTTGATTTCTCACTTGGTGCAGAATTATTTTTCCAATCGATATCAGGATAATTGAAATCTCCCATTACTATTGTTGTGTGTTTCTGCATATGCTTGTTAGTTGGCTGCAAAAAGGACATGTATTTTTTCTGCTTGATTGGGTGGCCTATAATATACACCTATGGCCATGTCATTCTTTTTTTTCTTTTATATTGACCCATATACATTCTAGGAGGTTTTCATCTTTGGTTTCATGCATTTCTATAGCAATAGAGTGGTCCTTTACATACAGTGCAACTCCACCTCCTCTTTTATGGGTCTGTTTTTTTTTAATAGTTTGTTATCCTTCTACCAAATATGTTCCAGCCATGGGTTTTCATCCCACCAAGTTTCTGTTATTCCAACTATATCATATTTACCGTTATGTATTCTTAATTCGAGTTCACCCTGTTTGTTCCCCAGACATGTGCATTTGTATATAGGCACTTGAGATCTTTATGTCTGACACTGTGTTTATGTCTCTATAATATGTGTTGGTGCCTGCCTGCCCTACTTTCTTGCCACCGTTTGATTAATGCACCATTGGTATGGCACTCACTATTAAATACTTGTTTTGGTTGACATCAAGGTGATAATCTTACCTGCACAAACATCTATTTTGCATGCACTGGTATCCTTATTAGTTTTAGGTTGCTGGGGATAGAAATTTTCTGAATCCATTAATTCTCTGATGAATTTCAGCTGTTGTATTATAAAAACCCATTCTGAGCAAGCATGGTAAAGTAGGAAAGATAGATTTAAGACTACTTTCAATGAAAAAATCAGATTATATAGCCCTGTATCCTGGGAAAGGTTATGCATTGCTTAACTACTATCAAATCTTTAATACCAAAATGAACGAACAGAATTGATTCCAACATTCCATTTATATCTTTAAGAAAAGGACAGATTTTTCATTTTTCACTTGAAATCCATGAAGCTTCTTTTGGAGCATACCAAGGAAAGGGTGAGTGCTATGCTAGCACAGAAAAGCACTTTCTCCTGGCTGAAGGAGCGCATGATGACTATGCAGAGCCAGACTTGATATGGCTTCTGCTCTCTGCTGCGCAGATATTTACATTTGATTTCTAATTTCTGATTGGCGTCATGTGGGTCAGACAGGAAGAGCTAATGGGCTGGATGTGGCCTGTCGGCCGTAAATGCCCAGGTCTGCACTAGAGTGAATAAAACTTCTGAACTGAGCCACAAATTTAATCAGAATATCTCATTTAAAGATAGAATGGATGTTTAGTTTTCCATTATTAAATTTATTTCCATAATTTTACATTTCCCTGTCAAATTTGGAAAAACTTCGTATATACAATGGCTACTTCTTTGAACAAATTGTGATTACCATTACTTGTAAGAACTGAATCAGCACAATTTGACTATAAAGGTGGAAGGGAAGAATTGGCGTGGTTTTTAAAGATGATTTACCTTATTTGTCCAAATAACTTTGGCAATGAAATCTCATTGCTTATTATGTATGTATGATTTGGCAAACCATAGCCTTAAGGAACTGAGAGCTAAATGAAATGAAACAAGAATCTTTTCAGACATCAAAACCATTTTCACTGCAGACAACAGTTCTGTTTCAGAACTTTCTTTATGATAAACTGCATGAATTTTCCACGAATCAGGTCCTTTTGCAGTATTTCCATCACTATATTTTTCAGTACCTTTCTGGATATGCAATGAACATACATTTAGCTGCACTAGAGTCACAACCAATTACAGAACATTTGCAGAGTTTGCTAAAAATATCAATTTTAGACTAAGGCGAAAGAACACCTGGGGCACACATTAAAAACCCTTCTTTGCTTAATCCAATCATCCCAATTCACTTGGAAATCAATGTTTAATGACAAAATATTTCACAATGAATGTATGCCACAATACACAGACATTCACAGTACGTGAATGATCATATTTTCAGCAGCAAAAGCTTTTTGTATTCACTAACACCTTGCTCACTAATCCTTTTTCCACATTCTGAAGAAAAAAAAGGTTCAAGGAATTAACCCCAACCTATGACCAAAACAAAGGTGGGGAAGTTAAAGGTACAAGCCTTCCGGAGTGCCTTCCTGTTTCTTATAAAGAACATTTTCTTTTGATTTTTTGAAGTCTTCATTTGTTACTTTCATCCTTCGTTCACGCAGAGCCATCAAACCAGCCTCCGTGCAAATGGCCTATTAGAAATGGAAGCATTTGATTAGAAAATCAGGAGTCTGATTTGCATGAAGTGCTAAGAACCAGTAATGTTCAAACAAGCTGGTGGCCTTATGTATGCTAGAAAGCACTGGGTTGAAAAAACAGCATTAAATATTCATTAATTAGAAACTAATGTGATCTGACAAATGCACAGCAAACATTACTAATATTAGATCAACTTTCCCTCCCTAATTGTAATTCCCAGAAAGAGTGTAACATGTTAGTCACAACAAAGGCCAATCACATTTAATAGATGTAGCCACCAATATCCCTAGTGAAAATAGCTCTACTAATTCTTTACTAGCTTTTTACATCAAGCATGCAACTCTCAAAACAGGTGGCCAAATGTTCATTTTCTCCTCCATTAATGACTTTTCCCTCCCAACAATGTCCATTAATGCCCTTCCAAGTATTTATTGGGGGGGGGGGAGAAGAGAGAGAAAACACCCCCTTCATTCAGAAAACATTGCCGTAACAAGGAAATATTTACTGTTTGAAGTAGTCCTCAACTTATGACCAGAATTGAGCCCAAATTCTCTATTGCGAAGCAAGACAGCTGTTCAGCGAGATTTTGCCCCACTTTATGACTTTTCTTACCATAGAATCACTGCTGTTATTAAGTTACTAATAAGGTAGTTGAGTGAATCTGGTTTCCCATTGACTTTGCTTGTTAGGAGGTCGCAAAAGGTAATCACATGACCCAGAGACATGGCAACCATCACAAATATAAACCAGTTGTCATGCATCTGAATTTTGATCACGTGACAGCATGAAAAGAGATTTCACTCTTTTTACAGTCAATAAATGGTTAGTAAACAAACTGTTGTAAGTTGAGGACTGTCTATATCAGGAAGTAGAGAAACCAGTGCTTTTTCAAAATGGGTGAAAAAGAGAAAACAAAGGCAGTGACGGGCTTTCTGAAGCAAAACTGCAGAGCCACAATTTCTTTAATGACAGGTTAAACAAAGGATATTTGTAGGAAAGCCTTCATTGGAAAGGGATGCAATATACTGCATGACACACATACTCAATTTTTTGGAGTGGCGGGGGGGGGGGAATCATTTGTTATCAAGGATTTTACCTTTATATCTGCCCCAGACAGATCATCTTTAGCCATTATCAACTCATCTAGAGTAACATCATCTGCCAAAGTCATTCTGCTGGTGTGAATCTGAAAGATGCGTTTCTTTGTTTTTTCATCTGGCAGAGGAAATTCTATCTTCCTGTCGATACGTCCTAAGATTTAGAAAAAACAATTAGCTGCTTCAGATTTTTGCCTGTTGAATCAAAAATAGAAAGCTTTCCTTGGAAAATAATACCATTATTTAGCCTTGATACTATCTCAGAAAATACTAGTGCATCTTTGGACAGTTATTAGATGCGTAGAATTTCTTTTTTATTTCCCCCCCCCACTTCACACATACAATTATTTCACCTTATTGTTGGATCAAAACATTTCTTCTTCCCTCAAATTTCATAAGCCATTCAAATATTTATATTTCAGATTATTTCACTTACTGTTCAATATCAAGTTACATGAACAGGCACTCCAGAAACTTTCTAATTTAAACCCAATCACATAAAAGCTTCAGGAAGAAAGCTATCAAACTTCTAGAAAATGAAGTAATTCATTCTCTACAACACTGGTTTCTCCCAGAGCAGGCTAAATTGAGTGAAAAGTGAATCTTTTGAAAGAGCAAAGCACTTCAGCTTTGAATGTGATCTGATTCTCAATTTTTTCAAATTATTTTCAGACTGGCCATTCTAATGAGAAACACAGAATGCTCTAGGAAACACCATGACAGACCACATTGTTCTACATGAAACTAATGATCAGAAGCAGTTAGATTTTAAGTAGTTAAATATAACCATCATACGTTTTACCTGGTCTGATTAAAGCTGGATCCAATGTTTCTATTCTATTGGTAGCCATTATCACTTTTACATCTCCACGTGAATCAAACCCATCTAATTGGTTCAGCAACTCCAACATTGTTCTCTGGATTTCCCTTTCTCCCCCTGAGTTAGAATCATACCTTTGGCATAGGAAAAAAGATACCTATGTTGAATTTAGAATACCCACAGAAAACAATATTTTTCTTTACCTACAGTAATCCAATTCTACTATTTTGGTAGAAGCAAGGAATATACAGAACAGTGTTTGTCTAGGATAAGACCTCACTTCTGAAGGTCAATTAAAAACTCTCGGATTAGAGTACAACAGGTTCTGCAGCTGAAAGAATGCTATGAGCAGCACTTCTTAATTTCCAAGTTAAGATAACACGAATTCATTATAGCAGTTATGTATTTGTAGCTAATTGCCTGTTCCAAGTGATTCTTATTAAAGGATGAACCTTCAAAAATTAAATATTAGACAAGAAATTATTATAAGCACATACAGAATTCATCACCTCCTTTCCTCTCCATGTTCACTCAGTCAATATTAAAGATTATCTTTCTTCAACAAACATACATAATGTATTTTTATTTATGCACATATTTGCCACAAAGAAAACTCCAAAAAAGGATAAAGCTGTAAAAATTAAGTCATTATTAAATGAATCAATAACAAATTAAAGTTAACTGACTGTAAAATAAAATCTATTCCTCCATCTGCATATACACACATACTCTGCCTCCTTGTAGCAGCAGAAAAAAAAGAGAGAGAGACAGGACACAGAATGGGCATGGGCTATGGGAAGAAAGAGAAGAAAAATGGCAGATGAAAACTTATGCAGATTTAATCTGTATTAAATGTTATGGAACTGAATGGTTGGTACTGTACTCCGAGGAAGGTGTTTTGGATTTCTAATCTTCCAGAAACGTTATGAAATCCAGCCACAGTCTTTCTACATTCAAAGGGGAGGACAGAGTGATACTCTCATTTACTCAATTGACTGACAAAGATAATCACAATGGTATTTCCCTTTCTCCTGACTCTTCCATTCCAAATATTTAAGGAAATATATCCAATAAAGTATTTCCCACCCATCTCCTTTTTCAGGCCTATCTCTTGCCTCTCGTACTTTATTCGTGGCAAACATAAAATAATGTTCCACTCCTTCAGTGCACCAAGTGATCAACATGTTGGATGGGATGCAAAATACCCAAATTCACCCCCCCCAACTGAATTTATACGGGTATGGTGAGGATAATAGCAAAGGAATGCTCCTAGTCTTGAATCCCCCTCCCCAAAAAAATACAGGAATGAAACACAGTAATAACTGTATAATACTTGACAAATAATTATTGAGTCTGAATTCATTAAAAAGAAAAAATGCTTTCTCACTACCCATTCCACATTAGCCCTGCTCCATTGGTTTTTTTTTTTAAATGTCAGGTTTTAGTAAAATATTTTATAAATTAAAGAAATAATATAGCTCAGACATTTTAGTCTGAAGCATGCTAGCATTAATGTGCCCCTACAAGTATAAGGGTTGACCACTGTCTTACAACTGAAGATGGCAGCATACAAGCCACTTCTAGTGACTCAAACTATTACTTCTGAAAGCCAAGTAACAAAAAGGAAAGAGTGTTAAAAGATATGCATGTGATGCTCAGCATGGGGATGACTATGACATCCTACCTTTTGGTACCTATGGCATCAATTTCATCAATGAAGACAATTGACGGGGCATGCTCCTCAGCTACTCGAAAAAGTTCTCGAACAAGCTTTGGTCCATCTCCCAAATATTTCTGGATAAGTTCAGAACCAACCACTCTCAGGAAGGTGGCAGAAGTCTGATTTGCCACTGCTTTGGCTAATAATGTTTTACCTGTTTTATTATAAAATGCCAGAAAGTTAGCACATTCTCCAACTTGTGTTACACATACATGCATGAAGGCAACCACTCAAATTGAATATTGAGAAAAGTCTGCAAGCTATCTACTATAGATCAAGTCTGGCATATTAAGTCAATAAACAGTGGAATTGTACCTTAGTAGTGTTTACATGCTTGAGACACAAAAACAGACTTTTCCTATTTGAATTCACTGTCTGAAGTGCAGAAGAAGTAAAAACAGATAAACTGATTTTCTGTCAATTTAACAAGATGCTCAGAAAGTATTCTTTGTCACTTTCATATTTGGAGTAGGAAATTATTTTATTCTTATATGGTGAATCTATGCAAAGAAAGTAATAGAATGAACTAATCAAATCAACCATATTTCCTTAAAAGACAGCAGTTTCAGCATGAAAGAACTGACAGATCTCACACACTATGTCTATGCAAGTTAATATGAGAAGTATAGTTTCACTTGGGGTGCAGAATCATCCATAATGTCCTAATTTTCAAAAACATTTCTCATAATTTTCCATACTTAATATGAAGGGAAGTGTTTCGGTTTATATATTTCTATCTACTTTCTCCGTGTGTGTATGTGCATGTGTGCGCATGCCCACACATATTTCTAGCATAATCATTTTCCAAACAGATAACAACTTCTGATTTGGCTTGATAAGGTAACTAACCTCTGGTTCCCCATGGATACACCATGTTTTGCGAGATAAAATTTGCCCCAAAAACCAACCCCCCACTTTTTTTTTTCCAAAGTTAAAGAAGGAAGCCTGATTGGCTTTGAGAACTCTGTGGAATGGATCTAAACAAATACCTGGATGTTAATCACAAATTGATTACCACTTTGTATAAACTGGACAGAAAGCCAAAATGAAAATAAACCATCATATAGATTTCCTAAACAATATCAATTCACTTAAGATTCCAAATTTATCAGTGATTCTAAACGTCCATGTTTTAAGTTAACCAATTGTTTCATCAAAAAATCAAGGTAGAAATAAAAAGTTTTCTTACAGCTATTTTGGTATTATTAGTTATGATAATTTTTAAGGTCATTAAAATTACTATAAATATGTTATTTTTTTTCTTTTAATTGTAAGATAGTAAAAATTTATAGGAACTGAGGTAGCATTATATCTATGGAGATTCTCAATCATCCAGATCATGGTTGTCTTAAAAATGTTTTTTCATGAGGCAACTGGATTTCTTGCTTTTCTTTGAAGATGTTTCATTTCTCATCCAAGAAGCTTCTTCAGCTCTGACTGGATTGTGGGGAATGGAAGGATTTATACTACTATCTGATTTCTTTCTGATGGGGATAAACAAGCTAGATGTAAATATGTTACACTTTAGCTCTTCTTCAAGCATGTTTGAAGACCATCAGATCATAAAATCAATTTCAAAAACAGCAACAATACATTCATTATAGCTTTCAGCCAATACAATGAGACATGTACTAAGGCAGAATGATTGGCTTTATTGATATAAACACTTCAATATAATATTATGTAATAAATGTATTGTCACATGCTGATATAAAAATACAAGAAAAAAAATTACCTGTTCCAGGAGGCCCATACAGAATGACCCCTTTGGGTGGCTTTATTCCCATTTCTTCATAATACTCAGGATGAGTCAAAGGTAGTTCCACAGATTCCTAGAAGGAAGAAATTACATATACCTTCAAAGGTTGATCAAGCCTTTTATCAATCTAAGGCTTCTCCTGGTTAGAAAATCACAGATGAAGGCACCGCTCTCATGGCCAATATTAACATTTACTAAATAAATGTGCTTGCCATTCATGGAGATGAACACATAATAATTTTCAACCTGAATTCCTCTATTCTGGAGTAACTGTTTCCTTCCTCAAATCTACTGTTCATTTGAATTAGGTGCACTTCAAATAATTACATTGCCTTTTTTTAAACACAACTCCTTCAAAAGCTGTGCCTGGCTTTCACCATACATGTATCATATTTCAGTCACAAAATGTTTGAAAACAAAAGATAACTCAAAATGCAAATAGTCTTGAAAAAAGAAACTACAGAGCTATAAATGATGGAATCAATAAAATTTATTTTTGATGAGATTGATTTATCATCAACGAAGGGAAGGAAGGACTGACTCATCTAGTCATATATCTTTATGCTACATACTGCATGTTACTCCATCTTAGAAAATTCTTTAAAAATATTTCTCTGTACCCTTTTGATTGACATACCTAGAGATTAGAGCTGGTCTAATTTAGGGTCTTAAACTGAGAAGCCTTTAGGAAAGTTCTAAGGTCCTGGGTCAGTGAACATATCTCAGCATGGGATCTACAAAGACTTGTATGAATAGAAAATATATGCATACATTCCTTGGGCAGAAAAGCATCTCCCTGAAAAAGAGATGGTGGCAGTGCCAATTACCAAACTATTATTTCAAATAACCAGTTATTGAAATAAGCAAAATACCAAAGCTATTTAAATAAAAGTCAAATGGAACAGAAATAGAAGTATTGCAATTCTAAGGCATCATCCAGTAATAAAATGTTCTGGCATTTTTCCCCTATTGGGCAATGCAAGAAATATTAATACCTTGATTTCTTGAATTTGGTTATCCAGGCCTCCAATATCTGCATATGTCTCCTGTGGGGCTTTTTCTACTTTCATCACTGTAACTAAAGGATCCGTGTCATCCATCAAGACACCAATCACAGCATGGACCTGTTAAAAGAAATGGGCAGAAGCATCCAATAGTAGGAAAGCATTTAAGTTGTTGCCCTATTACAGGTTTAGCATAAAATAGAAATCGCAGACTGATAGGACATTTCACAAGGTAAAATTCAGCTCCTAAAATCTACTTCTTAGAGAATGGCACTCTATAGCTTCTGGTTAAACATAGTTAAGTTGATGACAGTTTCTTTTCCAGACCACCAGAAAAAGAGAAGGTCTCCTGGTAAATCTGAAGGTTATGGGGGGACACCTCAACCTTTTTGGGAAGAGATGAGCAAGTACCACGGATAAGCCAGATCACGCCTTATATTCTCTATATAATGACAGGTTGCACAAATACAAATAATTTTACAGGTCAGCAGATAGAATTGGTCTCAACTGCCACTTTGGTCTGACTTAATATGTGTCTTAGTCTGGACACAGAATAGAGGATAAATTATGATCCTGTCATCATTTTTTGTCCAATAATGCTACAACGTTGGTTGGTTCTGATAAACAAAACATCAGAATTTCATCTTAACTGGCTTCATTTCATTTTCGACGAAGAGCACCTCTGTTATTGAGGTTGTTTAATTTTTGCTAAATCTGTAGCTTTTTAAAGAAAATCATAACCAAAAGAAAAAAAACACCCTCCTTGTAAGCTGTAAACCTACCCTACAGCTTGGAGTGGAGGCTATAAACCTGTTGGTTTATAAACCTGGTTTATAGGCCACCAAATTTCATTAATTTTTTCTTTTTAAATCTGAATACTGTAAGAATGCTATGATTTATAAATATAGGCCTGAGTGGCTTCTTTTTCTCTTTTATCTCTGTAGAAGGGAATCTCCTATTGTTACTGGTCATATACAATCTGTTCTGAGAGACCATATTGTCTTCATCAAGGTAAAACTCTATCTTAACAGCTTTAATCTAGATAATGAATATTAAGATATTCATAACATTTATCTACTTTTAGTGCTTTCAATTACAGTCGAAAAAGCAAGAATTACCTTATGATTAAGTAGAACTGAACATCCTGGCTCAAGCAAATCCTTGTCTACAAAAGAAAGAATACTGACATAGTGTTCTGATCCCACGGATGTGGACACAATAGCATGATTATCGTCAATTATCTCCTCCAAGGTCCCTACAGACATTGGAGTCCCTCTCAGATCGTCCACCTTTGACCTCTCTTCCTGCAAACAAAGTACACATAAAGAGGCTATGATTATATATCTTACAAATTGCCAGGCATCCCAACAATTTCTATATCTATTACACAATTAAGAAATGACAATTTTATGCATCCTCAACAATTCCCAAAGAGAAGAATTGTCCTCGTATTCTCAATATTAACTATCTCACTATTAACACCTAAGTATTCAGGATCTAATATCTCAATACTAAGACCTCACACAAATGCCATTTATCTTCACTTACAACAGATTAGCAAGTCTCTTACTCTGGAAAATCCTAAAATTTATACATGTGTAGCTCTTGCTATTGGAGTAAACTAAAAAAAAAAACCAAGCATTCAATTTTAAAAACATAGAGGCAATATTTGTTCATATTATAAAGCAAAGCTGTTCAAAAACATTGCAAAATCCTGAGAGTTTATCAGCAATTTTGAATACCACCAAGACTATATATCTTAATTTGTTTTTGAACACTATTTTTTTAAAAAAACTATATTTTGTCTTCCTAAAATTAGTTTATATCATATTAGTTAAATAGAAAGTTTAACAAATAGATCAAAGTGTACAAATAGTCCTCAATTTACAACCATCCAATGACTGTTCAAAGATAAAACAGCATTGAAAAAAAGTGAGTTGTGTCACCATTTACAATCTTCCCAGTTCTCACAAGTAAAGTCAATAGGAGCAGCTGGTTCACTTAACAATTATTTGACTCACTTAACTGCAGTGATTTGATTAACAACCATGGCTAAAAGGTTATTAAATCTTTTCTAAAATTGGGTACAACTCAAAAATTACCTTGCTTAGCAATGAAATTCTTGTCCCAATTGTGCTTGCAAGTTACAGTCTACCTTTATTTAAAATTCAGATCAATTGGCATGAAAGAGTACCATGCCATTTTAGAGATTTAACATTTATTCTTTTTCATATAGTCTTTTTCTCATATGGATGAAGTTAGAAGATACAAAATAGAGGATAAGTAAGTTGATAACAAAAAACAAACAAAAAACCTCACAACCTGACAAATGTAAGCAGTTTCTTCCTATTCAAAGCATACATACCTCTTGCTTTTCTTCCAAAGGTTTCATCTGTTCCTGGTTTCTAATGAACTCTTCCTCCATCAGAAGATAATCCTTAATTCTTTCCAGCTTCAATAATTTGAGTCTGCACTGAGTATGAGGAGTGACTATAATTAAATAAAAGAGTTTCTAAATGTAAGGCTGGGAATAATGCATTCAACTTGTTTAAGTGAATTGAAAAAAGGGACAGCGAACTAAAATGATTTTGAAATTTCTCTTTTGTCTGGGATGCTTCTTGTTCCTATTATTTTGGGCACTGCTTTTTGATGGAAGAATTGTCTTTTTTGCATGGAACTGATATAGCAATACATGAGTCTAAACAAAATCCAAGGACATGATTTAAATAAATTCTTGAGAGGGCTTGCCCAAAAGGAACAATAAATCATGTTTTTATGTTTGTAAAATAATCAATTCCTGAAATCAATGAAAATTGTGGTTTCTTCCAACTTTATCATAAAATAATGTTCTGGATCATATGATATAGTAGCCTAAAGATGAAAATATCTAAGTGTTTGCTTTATTTTGGAACAATCCACTGTGTAACCTAATTCAGTCCCAGTAACTCTTTAGCCCTTCAATGTTTCAAGCTGAAAGCTTTAAAAACTAAGTTGCTCAAGTATTTTTTTGCATGCTGAAAAAACTATCCTATATCTTAACTATAGCTACTCAGGGAAATGGCACAAACCATGCTTACCCAGTGGAAGTTTGCTAGCAGCATCTGGTCCCTTTGTTTTCTTCTTCTTTTTCCCGACTCGGGTTGGAACTGGGGGTTCATATTTCTTCTTTTTGTCCTTTTTATTTTAAAAACCAAGTTAAAAAGTAATTTATAGTAAGTACTGTGCATCTAGGATCCTAACACAAGTTCCAAAAGGTTTTGTCAAATATTTCAAAAGTTCTAAATTGCCCAATATTTTGTAAATCATCTAAACCAAATTATCAAGTCATTATATTGCTTTCTAGATAAATTGGGATTTCACTTCCATAATTCTCCATGGCGTAGAGCCTGATTACTTGAGGGATTGTCCTTCTCCAATAGTGTCTGCTCACGCCAATTCGACTTTGGCATGTTCCAGATTGAAATGTCATCTATTGGGACCACAGAAACACATCTTCTTTGTAGCAGTGCCTGACCTCTGAAATTAGGATGGCCTCCAATCTGTTGCTGTTTAGAAGAGGTGTGAAGACCTATCTCTTTACCCAGCCCTTTGGGACTTGTTTCATTCCTTGTAGTTTCCCCCACTTTTCATTTTTATTTAATAATTTTATAGTTGTTAGCTGGCCAGAGTTACTGGGAGTCTGGCAGCATTCACCGTAATCAATTATAATTATTATCAGTGTGCCTACAGGAAAGGTTTCAACATTGAATTATGAACTATGAATTAACTGAACTATAGTTATTAGAAACAAGACAGTTTCAAATGTTGAGCAGACCCATAGTTTCTATGAAATCATAAGGTCCAGATTAAATAACAAACTATAATCAATAAAAATAAAAGAGAAAGGCACATAAATCATGGCATATTTAAATTGACTACTTGCCCATATACACTACAATAAAAGCAACTACATAATTCTGAAAATGAGATCATTGCAATGAAAATGTAACATCGGTTCATAATATATAAAAAACACAGTATTTGATTTTCTGACTTTTTATATAAGAATAACTGAGGGTAAATATATATTTTAGCTTCTTAGTTAGCATGGAAGATGTATTCTACAAATATTCTCTTAAGAAAGCACACCAGGTAAAAGTTATTTTTTCTTACTTTGTCATCCTTCTTGCCACCTCCAGGACCATGTCCACCACTCTGACTCTGCCCCTACATTCAAAGAGACAAAACATCAATGAAACTCAGAAAAGGGGAGAAAAAGGCAACTTACTATAAACTATGTTCAAACTCAAAATCAGTTTTTCCTTCTGAAACAACTGTCAAAAGAATGAAGACAGAAGTAATTTCCCCTTCATTCTTCTAACATTATTAAAAAAAAAAACATTCCAGAAAACTCTCCAGAACAGGGAAATGCTAGACAACAAAGATAAGAAAATGCTTTTGATGTGCAAGAAGAAACCCATATAGACAACATTGATTTCCCCCTGGGTCCAATTCGTTTTGATGAAATGAACTTCTAAGCACAAACAAGTCATGACTTTCTAAGAGTCTGTTTGGTGACTACCACTTCAGCAAAAATTCTGAAAAACAAGAATCATATTCTGAGTTGTATTATGATAAGCAAATGGTGATTAAAATAGGGATGAGGCGTTATACTTTAAGCATCCTAATTTATCTGCAGCAACTCATTTATCAGTTAATTTTTGGAGAAATCACAAGGCAGCATGGCAATTTATTTAAACAACTATATTTCTACAAATGCTATGTTTATTTTGGTTAAAAAATCACAGTCAAGAATATCTGTGCATTTAAGGTCATTAAATAAACACTGGACATAATTAACGGAATAAATAGCAAAAACACCCTCTGGAATCACTGAATTGCTACATATATAGCTTGAAGTTGACTGGTCCAAGGAGCAATAAGCAAGAATTTTCTGTTTTGGTGTCTCATGCAACCCTAGTGTAGAAAGAGAAACTGTAAATATTCCCGCGCCACACAAGGATATCTGTAAATATAATGCATATCGTGTTTATCTCTGTATGTGTATATATGGGGAAAAGTACCTATATCCACACAGAGGGCTGTATACACAAGACCTGCACACTGGACAACCGCCCAGCAGTTAGTGAAAGAAAAATAGTAGTTTCAATGGTGGTGACGGGAAGAGTGCCTGATTTTCTTAACTCACTGTCACCCGAAGACAGGTAAGAAAATCGGGAACCAAGGCTACTTCGGCTTTAACCGCCCGCCCCCCTCAAATGCCGCTTCCCCGCACTTCTCAGCCATGGAAACGATGCGATCATGACATCGCACAACAGCGCCGAAAGAACCCAGGCCGGGAGAAAAGGATACCCTGGCTTAAGGGAATCGGTCTCAGCCAACGGACATTTGGAAGAGGCTCCAAACGGGCCTTACGAAGCCCACCCGCAGCCCTCCCCATCCCCAACCCCCCTTTTTTTCCTCACCATCCTACTCCCTCAGAATCCAACCCCGGAAATCGAACGGCTTCCGAGAGGAGCCGGAGCGGAAGTAAGCGCGATACGGGGCGCGAGGAGGCTCAATTCGCTGTTCGGGAGAGAGGGGGGGGAAGAGGGCGGAGTGAGGCGATCGTCATNGGGGGGGGGGAAGAGGGCGGAGTGAGGCGATCGTCATCGTCTCCCAGAGGGCGGAGGTGGGAAGGGAAAGTTGAGGGTGGAAAGGGTGAATTGGCCATTTGGGGGGGAGAGAAAGCTTCTTAGCCGTTGGTCTGTGACGGGTGTGTATCATCGTGTTGCTGCTTGCGGCAGAATGACTCCTTTTTTTCGACATCGACGAAGAGATGAATTATAAAATAACTGAATGATAAAATAACTGACGTGGCATATGAAACATAGATTTCATAAGCCGTGTCAGTGGTCCGTGATAGCTCCAGTTCTGTCTTGCTTTGAACCGCGGAGAGCTAAGTCAGCAGGAGCCTAAATGAAATAATATTTTAACGGTAATCTCTCGAGAAGCAAATATGTCCATAGGTTAAAAGCCAGGACACCCGATGGCATCAATGGAAGTAGGAGAACCGTTTCCCTAAAGGATTAGAACCAGAGATCACCCAATGAAATTGAATCCTGCAAGAATCAACCTGCAATAATACTTTACAATTCACTACTGTCAGATGTAGTGCTGGCTACCCATTGGGTTGGCTTCGAAAAAGTGTTGGACCCTTTCATGGAAAACATGGGAATCAATGACTTTTAGCCTTCTGAGGTCAGTGTGACTGCCTCTGAGAGCCATATGCTGGGAGACTTGTGAGCAGCTGTGAAGTTGTTTGGCCACTGTGCGAACAAATTGCTGGACTCGATGGGTCAGAGATCTGATCCAGCAGGGTACTGGTTATGTTCTTACATACAGGTAGTCCTCAACTTACAACAGTTCATGTAGCGATCAAAGTTACAATGGCATTGAAATGACTGATGACCATTTTTCATACTTATGACCATTGCGATGTCCCCATGGTCACATGATCAAAATTCAAACGCTTGGCAACTGACTCAGGACAGTAGCAGTGTCCCAGGGTCATATGATCACTTTTTGTGACCTGAGAAGCAAAATTCCATGGGGAAGCCAGATGCACTTAACAGCTGTGTTAGTAGTTTAACTGCAGTAATTCACTTAACAACTGTGCAAGAAATGTTGTAAAATGGGGCAAAACTCACTTAACAAATGTCTCCATAGAAATTATAGGCTTGATTGTGGTTGTATTTTTAAGCCAAACTTGTGATAATTCACTCCCCCCCCCCCC
>BHFT01025079.1:0-36139 GCA_004320025.1 Laticauda laticaudata | reverse complement strand
CCCCCCCCCCCCATGGAACTAATAAAGGACCTTCAAATATGCAAACTTCTTAATAATATAATATAGTTTGAATAGTAGACTTTGGCCAGTGAGATTCAGTTCAAAGTACTGACTAAACCACACAGGTCATTGGATGAGTTTGGACCAATTATTCTCTTCCATCTCTATCTCATAGGGTTATTAGAGAAATAATATCAGAGAGACTACCATTTATGCTACCTTGACCACTCATAAGAAATGTGAGATTTAAATACAAAATATAATATTGGCACATGTATTAAAGTGTCCTGTCTTCCTCACTATTGCCTGGCAATTATCTAATTATCCCCTCCCTATTTTCTCTCCTTGAACAGGACTGCTGGAATTTCAATTTTAAGAAAACACCTATAAAATTGGCCATACTTCCACCATATTCTACCTGACTGTGGTTTCTTCCCCAAACACCAAAAACTTTAACTGTCTGCTATTGACCTCACTCCTTTCCAAAGAGGTCTGTAGGGGGCGTGCATAAGTGTACCAATGTGTCTACCGTCCCTGTCGTTTCTTTTATTTTTCGTATATGTACCCATTTCATGTATTCATAACTATGTATATACTTATACCTATTATCTTGCAAGTGATTGACAAATCAAATAAATAAATAAGTAAGTAAGTAAGTAAGTAAGTAAGTAAGTAAGTAAGTAAGTAAATAAATAAATAAATACTGATTGCTGTTAAAAGTGTGATAAAAAATAAACCAGCAGAGGTCTCTCTATAGCTACATTGGACTTTGCTCAGTGCTTAGAAAGCAACCTTGCAAAAATCAAACAATTTAACTTTTCGCTTTTCCAATATAGTTCACAGTTAAAGCTAGATTTGTCAGGCGCAAAAGACCAGGATCACATGTAAAGTTTCAGTTAAACTGATTTATTATTTCTCATGCCTATACACAGGAATCAACTCAACTAATGGTTAGCACTATTTTGGTGCTGGATAAGGGTCAATTGAACTCAAGAGGGGTTAGACTTGGTCTATTTGTGACTCTAGGTTTATCCATCTTTTGACTCCACCACCAGGCTCTGCCACCTCTTTCTCGTACAAGTTATAAGAAATGACTTCCAGCATATCCAAAATTATTATTAGGATCTTAGCTCTTCAAAGGAGTAATTGGTCAAACAAAAATGGCATTGAATTAAAAGTAATGTTCAAGTGCAGTTGACGTTCCAAATTTAGTAAATGGAAAAATAATATATTTTCTGTTGGGAGATACAGTTCTAAAAATGCCTGCAAAACTGTATTGGGTGCTGCAAGATGACTTTGGTAGAGTGTATGGCACTATTTATATCTAATTAAGCAGCAATAGCTCATGATTTGTGTTTGTATTGTTCTGCTAGATCAAAAACAGAATTCCCATTATAATTCATGATTTATCTTGTTCTGCAAATGTACATGCATAAAAGGAATTTATTTCACTAAAGAGCTTTTATATGTACAGCCAATATAGTAAGAACTATTAAACAATAAGATGTGGGCTGCCTAACCTCAGGAACAAAAAAAAGGAAAAATAAATTGTTAGATTCAAGGCTAGAACATTTTCTGAAATGACTTAATATATTTTGATGCACTGTTCTAAAGCCATTGGAACAAAGGTGAGAAATATATGTTATAAATGTAGCAGAGGATAGATATTGTATCTTCCTCAGGCAAGAGATCCCCAAATGAGCTGACCTGGTAAGAAGAAAAGGTTACTACTGCCATTGAGGAAAGAGAGACATGCCACCCAGAGTCAAAAAATATATATTTACCACATACCATTAATGCTTTGGAAAAAATTATTTTTTCTATCCTCTGCTACAATTATAACATATATTTCTCAAATTAATACTCCAGTGCTTTTTTTTTTACCCCCTTATCATCCAACTCCCTTTCCTAGAACCTTTCTTTCTCTCTCTTCCTTAGACAGAAAAAAATAATTTAACTGCTGGTTCTATGTGATACAGACCTTTGGCCTATCTTCAGCCTGTTGATTGTGCAGACATTCAAAAATACATCTTATGATTAATAAGTTGTGGATCTATTGTGCCACATCTAACTTCATTGCATTCATCCTTAAATAAATGAATCTTTCGTTTTAATGAACTTCTGATTGCAGTGCTATCTCACAGTAATATGTTGACATACATATATAATTATATTTAGTGTTAATAATTCAATCTGAATTGGCTTAATCAGTTGACATTTTCCTCTCCTGGAGTAATCTCAAGACCTGGCTGGGCACATGATAAATTCTTATGTTTGGGTGCCAGCCTGGGATCACTTTTTAGTAGGCTTTCATGCATGGGCTGCAAATATCCAAATGTTCCCTAAATGACAATGTCTTTTTGCTACCATTGTGTAATTATCTGAATTTTTGTTATTTGGTATAATAAAATGTGACTCCACCATTATGTACTGTAAATAAATAGAACTAATAGTTAGGAAAGTGCTTGTAATAGTCCAATTGAACAATTCACTATCCCTCAAGCCATGCAAATAAATCCATGAGAGATTGGAGCCTTAATTAAAATCAGACCATGATATTTTCAGGACTAATATCAGATTGGACTGTATTTCTTGTGATAACCCGTTTTGATTAATGTTACAAGAAACTGCTATACTGGTAGTCTTTGTTCATGAAGGCTTGCAGAACCTACTACATCTGATCAGGCAAAGAGTCAAAGAAGTGCGCTTGGGAAGATAAAAATAGGAAAGAAGATGACTGAGATTAGCAATTTCATAGGCAAAAAATAGACAAAATGAGAAACAAGAACTTTCTATCTCTCTATTTAGACCACCTATCCCTTGTAGTCTGGAAATTGTAAGGTGCTAAAGAGTCAGTGCAATGGAAGTCACAGTTCTAAGAAGATAAGAGGAAGTTAATTAAAATAAGACATGGTTGACTTTTGAGCAATCCTGCTTACCTTAATAATAGTCTATCCAGAAGCATTGTGACATTTGGTGAGTGCACAAAGTAAAACTATATCAAAAGATATATGTTACCTGGGTAGAAAGAAAACTTAGCTTTGATATTAGTCACAGTTAACAGCTATACTTCCCTTCTTTCATTTATGTTCTCTGATATATGTCCCTGGTTGTGGTGAGAATTACATGATACACAAAGAATTGTTCTCATTCTCAACTGGTTTTGTTTCTCTTAGCAATATTTGCACAGTGTCATCAGCTTATTTATTCACAAATCAATCATTTGGGGTATATCACATACTTTTTGCATTGAAATGGTTTATAAGTTGCTGAAAGTCCAAGAGGCAGCTGGGTGTTTTTTAATTTTATGAATATCAAGCCACAATTTTAATTGGAAAAGTTATAGTACCATCATAACTAGCTATTTATCTATCCGCACATGTTCATACATGTCCTTGTTCATCTTTTCCTTATAATTAATTTAACAGTGTCATATCATGTACTACCAATGTATTGTTACAGTTTTCAAACATGCTTTGATTGTGAATGTTGGTCATAACTAAGTTGCTTTTGATACTGGTTGTAACAAAGGACGTCCTAGTTTCCAATCACATCTTGGAGTAAACTTAAATTAGTGTTGCAATCCCCATGCTAATGCTGCACCAGTCATGATTAATTCCAAATAATGTTAATTTCAGCAGAAAGAATATAGAAACAAAATGTTTCAGCTTTTTTCACACCACAGTTTAATGTTCTTTTCTAAGGAAGTTCCTTTTGTTCTTTCTCCTCTTGATTTGTCACAACTCTTTGTCTTCCCTAGAAAAAGGAGAAATAATTAAGCTATTCAGTGCTATTCCTTATTGCCCTCAACCTTCACTATGGCTGGTGATGTTTGGGTAGAGCTGTTCTTTGGCTTATGTCCGTCCTTCCTTCCTTCCTTCCTTCCTTCCTTCCTTCCTTCCTTCCTTCCTTCCTTCCTTCCTTCCTTCCTTCCTTCCTCCCTCCCTCCCTCCCTTCCCATCCTGCATTTCTGTCATTTCTGAAAATTAAAATCACATATTTTTTCAAAGTTAACTGAAACACATACACCCCTCAAGACCTCTAGCCAGCAATAAAAAAACATACATAGCAAACCATCTCTATTTTGAGCCTTTTTGAAGGAAGAATAAAAACTAGTTAAACTTTTCTCAGCAAAAGGCTAAACAACAGGTCTGCAGCTGAGGAAGACATATTCTCACAATATCTGCAAACGTGCAAAATATGTTCTAAAAGACAAAGTTTGGTACATGTCCAGAGTAAATATTCTAGACATGTCTATGACATATCCTTGGAGGGCAAATGTATGTGACTTAGTCCTAGCAAATCTGGACAGAAGCAAGAACCTTTATTCAAATAGTATGAAAGCTAGTTTTCTTTTTTTTTTGATGCACAGTAGAATTGACCTCTAAGTCTCTCAAGCAAAGGGTTAAGAGAGGAGATTCCATGCTCCTGTCTTTGTCCTTTTTTGTTTGTGTGTGAAAATTACACAAGATGCAGTTATGCTGCCTTCAACTGCCTTGTTACTGTAATTTGGCAACTCAGTAAGTAAGATTAAGAAAAATAGTGTATTGGATTAATTGAATATTCAGTTACTCTATTTTTTTTAAAATTTTAAGATCTTAATATAACACACTGTTTGAAAGCCTCTTAACTGCCTTAAGCTGCATCTGTGGGGAAATAACATACTTATTAATTCCTAAATCTGGACCCCAAAGGAATGAAGACCAGAAACTTACTCTCTTCCCTTCAACACTTCCATAATTCCATGTATCTTGGTAGCAACATAGTTGAGAATTCTGTGAATTAAAGCCCACATATTCGACGAGTGCCCAAGTAAAAGAAAAATGACACAAAGAACATGGCGTTTTCTTTTTATTCTGAAGAATTAACATTGTTTCTACAAAAGTAAGCTCTATTTTAAAGATATCTAAAAGTAATCTGAGAAGTTAATATATAAGGGTAAAAGAGACTTAATATGCTGTATATCTTGGAATGGGAGAAAGGAATGGCTGCTTCTGCTGATATTTGACTTTAACACAGTATTTATCAATCTTGGCATGTTTGACAGCGGAATTCTGTGAGTTGAAGTATATACACCTTAAAGCCCATGCCACACTGCCCAACGGATGCAAAAAGGACACAGCGGACAGCGGAAGAGCAAAATGTTCCATCCGTTGTTATCCGCTCTCAAAAGGCAAAAATTTGCATAAACCGAGCGGATAACACGGACGCGGGGAGGACGCGGGGTGGATGCAGAGTGGATGTGGAATGGAGCCCAGCGGATGGAAGCGGATGGGAGCGGATGGCATCCGCAGGGCTTTTGGGGGGCCTCAGCAAAGCGGACGCGGAACGGATATAGCGGATCACAGCGGATGCACAGTGGAAGCCTAATGGATGCCTGGCATTAATTGCGCATGCGGGGAGGATGCATTGCGTCAGCCCCGCGCAGATATAACGGAAGCAGCTCGGAAGCAGGTCGCCATTCAGAGGAAAGACCTGCTGCCGGACGGATTGGCTGCCTTGCCTGCCCTGCCTGCATGTCTGCCTGCCAGCCTTGCTGCAAGCCTTGCTGCCAGCCTTGCTGCCAGCCTCCCTGCCAGCCTTGCTGCCAGCCTCCCTGCCAGCTGCTGCCAGCCTCCCTCCCAGCCTTGCTGCCAGCCTGCCTCAAGCCTTGCTGCACCCAGTCTGCCTGCCAGCCTGCCTGCCAGCCTTGCCTGCCAGCCTTGCTGCTGCCTGCCTGCCAGCTTGGTGCCTGCCTCCTGCCGGCCTTCCTGCCAGCCTTGGTTCCGTGCCAGCCTCCCTGCCAGCCAGCAACCCCACAACCATGCGGAAGCACAGCAAGCCTCAGCCATCTGCTGCCAGCCTTGCAAGAGGGACAGGGCTACCATCCCGCCCCTGGCCCTCACCCTGGTCTGCTGGGGCTTCTGCAGCACGGGCTCGCTCTTCTGGGGCTGGGCTTCTGCTGCTTCTGCTTCTGGAAGAGGTGATGACAAGCACTCCCAGCACCAGCCACCTCCACAGCACCTGGACCCTTCACCCCTGAGACTGAGTGACCAAGAGGAGTGCCAGATACTCATTTGTTTTTGTTCTGTTAATAAAGTCTATTTTTGGATTCATACACTTGCTTCATTTCTTTTTTTAATAAAGTCTTGGTGGAAACTTTTAGAAATGGTTTAAGCTTTGCATGCTTGTGGGATGGGTAAGGATAGCAGTGGGATGGGCAGGGATATCTTTGGGATGGGTATTAGCTGTGGATAGATAAACCTCCAGTGCAAGCATAGTGGGACTGTATGGTCCACCCTCCCAGCTGCCACACCTAGGGCCCTTTATTATCAATAATAATGTAATAATCATCCACACATGTCAACACAAACACAACTCTTATTAAACGCCCTGTTCATTGTGCCCACCCAACATACATGGCCCAATCTCATCCGTGTGATGAGACAGGCTGTGAAGGAAGCATCCATTAAGCATCTATCATCCTGTCTTGCCACTCTATCGCTCCAGCTGGGGACTTGCACCAGTGTCTCAGGAGGTTGCGCTGCTTCTTCCCTTCACGTGAGTCTGTTGGGGCCTTGCACATCCTCAGTGTCTATCAGGTTTCGCCCTTGCCTCCATTCCCCAGGCTCCATGTCCCCATTGCCTTGCTGATGATCCACAACCTGTCCTGTAACACTGGGTAGCGGGTGCGCATGAGATTGGCAGGATGCAGCAAGCTTCCATGATGCTCCTCACGGTCTCTGGCTATGCTGCATGGTGGTGAGAAGTACCTGGAACCTGTTGGCCAGGATGCCAAAGGCATTCTCCACACCGCCCTTGCCCTGGACAGCGTGAGTTGAAGATCCTCTCTTCACGGGTGAGGAGTCTGGAAGTGTAGGGCTTCATGAGGTAGGTCTGAGGAGAAGGCGTCATCCCCACACATGAAGTAGGGCACATCTTGTGTGTCTTTGGGCAGCAGGTTTGGATCTGGGAAGCCCACGAAGGTTGCGTTCCAGCCCCTCCTTGAGGACACTGGCGTTGTTACCTGGGCACTTGAATAGAGGCCGTTGCCTGAAGTATCAGTGTACATGAACTTGTAGTCAGCATCGACCATGGCGAAGAGGACGATGCTGAAGAAGCCCTTGGAGTTGAAAATAAGTGGAGCCTGAGTGTGGGTGAGATTGCAGGCCACGTGCTTCCCATCTATGGCTCCAACGGTGTGGGGGAAGTTCCACTTCTGATACCACTGCTCTGCAACTTTCTTCCATCCTTCTTCAGTGCAGGGGCACTGGAGGAGCTCCTCCAGGTATTCTCGATGATGGCTGCACCACTTCTCTGACCACAATGCTGATGGTGTTGGATGGCACCCTCCAGCCGTATTGCATGCTCCTGTAGGTGTCCCGGAGGCCAGGTGGCGCAGAGTGAGTGCCACCTTGAGCCCAGGTTCCAGGCTGGGCGGAATCTGGTGCTCTGCTTGGTCAACCTGGGTGTCAGGCACTGCACAACTTCGTCAAACATGGCTGGAGCATTCTCATGAAGTTCTGGAACGCCCGAGTGTCTTCGTTCCTGAGCTCCACCATCAGCTTGTTGTACAGTCTGTCTCTGCTCTTCTGGTGAACCATCTCGGACCCAGACTCTTTTTGGCTGCCTCTTTTTCTCTCGCAGTAGAGTTCACGAGATTCGCACTGTTGCAGAAGGATGTTGGCTGCCGAAAGAGGACTTTGTTTACAATCCACGGTGGACATGACTGGATGCTGTGGAAGAGGAAGAGTCAGATGAAGGCTGCAGAAGTCTGCACAGCTGGGCTGCTGGGCTGAAAGTGAGATGCAGATGAGTTGCTCCCCTTTTTATAGGAAATATAGGTTTTCCGCTAGGCATCCTCTAGGGATCCTCTAGGCATCCTGTAGACATCCTTAATATCCAAGATAGGTCCCTCTGCGAACGTTTTTCCATTTTAAATGCTTTGTTTCCGTGCTGCATCCGTGCTGCATCCGTTCTGCATCCGTTCCGCTTCCTCCCTGCGTCCGAGCGGATGCGAGTTGCGCAGATGCGGAATGTATGCCTAGCGGATATAGCGATGCGTAACGGTAGCGTAAGGGATGCCTAGCAGATGCGTAGCAGATGCATAACGGACGAACTGGATACATTTCTGCGCAAAAGTTTTGAGCAGCCCTAAGAACGAAGTTTTGAGCAGCCCAAAACTTTTGGAGCGGATGAAACGTCCATAAACGGATGCTGGACGGATAGAGAGGAAGCTAACTGGAGGCAGTGAGTACATCGTGTTTTTCAATGGATGGCAAGCTTTTTTGTCCGTTTTACATCCTCTTTGCATCTGTTGGTTCGGTGTGACATGGGCTTAAGTTTGGCAAAATTGGGAAATACTGCACTAGCATATATCTACTGACTTAGCATTCCTATTGATTAGTCTTCCTAATAATTGTCTGCATTTTGCCTTCTGTGTATATGCTGCCAATTTTCCTAGCACCTCTGTCATCTTGAACTCAAATATGAGGAACGTAAAGAAGCATATCTTTTATTTAGGAGAAGCAGCAACTATTTTTTTAGTCTGCTTTCTCAAATAGCTGGCACATTTGTAATTTCAGGGTGCTGTCTGGAAGAAAATTTTCTCTGTATGCCTGAAATGTGTTAAATTAAGAACTTATTTTAAATTTCCCAAATGCTCACAATAAAGCTTATCACCAGAGTTTCTTTGGTAAAAATAATTATAATGAGACAGAAAATGTACTTTACAGATATTTTCATAGACTGATAAGCAATCAATAATTGGGAAACAAAATAGAAATGAGTGTATTTTATGAGATCAAAGAAATGATGTACCCCAAGGATCTGTACGGTATTTGGACTGATTTTTAACATATTAATAAAAAATCCTGCAATATCTAATTAAAATACCTAATGATATTGTATGCGTTTTTGTGCTCTTGGAGGTAAAAACCAAGCTAGGCTGTGAGATAGACCTAAAGGGAAAATTCATAATGCTAAGATCTAAGGTCTGATCTAAGTATGGTATATAAATTCATACATTGCAATGTCCTACCTGTCAATGAATACTTCAGCTTCAACCATAACAACACAAGAACACACAATAGATACAAACTCAAGGTTAACCACACCAAACTTGATTGCAGGAAATACGACTTCAGCAACAGAGTTGTCAATGTCTGGAATACTCTACCTGACTCTGTAGTTTCTTCCCCTAACCCCAAAAACTTTAACCTTAGATTGTCTACTATTGACCTCACCCCTTTCCTCTTATGCTTGCATAAGTGCACCAATGTGCCTACCATCCCTGTCCTATTGTTTCTTTTATTTTTCGTATATGTATCCATTTCATGTATTCATAACCATGTATATACTTATATCTATTATCTTGTAAGCAATTGACAAATCAAATAAATAAATAAGATAACTCCAAATTGAAACCCATAGGTAAAATATGGATGACAGTAATAGCTCACATTCTCTGTATAAGAAATGAGCATAAAAAACAAAGATGAAGAACAGCTTTTTAGAAAAGGGGGCTGTTTGCACAAGATGCAGATGAAGCCTTCTAAGGTGAGTTTCTGCTTGTGGTTTGCATGCTGATGAGAGGGAGGTAGCTCTTGGTTAAAAATATACATCCATTTGGATTAGTCTAATGTGTTCTATAAGGGACTGCTTCTAAAGATCACCCCCAAATTGCAGTTACTTCAGAATGCAACAACCTATTTATTAATGAATTAGACTTGTTATAGTCTCATCACACTTGTTTTGTGATCACTGTACTAGCTACCCCTATGTTTTTGAATGCAATTCAAAATGTTGCTTTAATCTAAGCTCTTCTTGACAGCAAAGAATTCCCAGGACCATCTTCTCCACATAGAGGTGACTTGGCTAATGCAAATCTAATTTCCCATGAATAATGTATAATGCCCCAATTTTGGGAGCTGAAGGCAGTTAAAGCTTGCAGGCAACATTTTTTATTACCTCTGTACTGTGGAACAGCCTCCCTCTAAAGATTTGATTGGTGCCCCACAATTGGTTTTCTTGAAACTGTTAATGACTGTGTTGCTCCAAAGGGAGTGAATGAGCATCATCTTGTCTTTAGTTTTGAGGTCATTCTGTATTTTAATTCTTTTTTCCTGTTTTTATCATGTTTTAATGCTTTATGGTAAATAAAAGCTGACTTTAAATGGTTTACAGAAAATCCACACACCCAAATCAGTATTTTAATTTTTATTCTCACCACCCACTGGAACAGAAAAGTGTGTTTGTGAAGTTTGTCTATCAGAAAGAGGGAAAGGAAAACAAACTGAAACACCTCAAGGAAGCTCTCAAAACTTGTGGTTACCCCACCTGGACCTTTATCAAATCCAGAAAAAGATATAGAAGGAGCTCCTCCATAACCAACAAAGAAGAAAACAATAGACAAATAATGTTGTCATTCAATACATTGCAGGAATATCTGAAAAGCTCAGGAGGGTTTTCAAACAACACAACATATGAGCACACTTTAAACTCAAGATGCCTTAAGGCAGAAGCTTGTCCACCCCAAGGATAAACCACTGAACCTTCTGAACTGAAAGAATAGTGGTTGCTAGGAAGTCAAATCCTGTTTTTGTGAAGACTTGGCTCTTTGCTCTTTGGCAAGGATGAGTGAAGCTTCTTGCATTATTTGGATTTGGAATTCCAGTAAATATTCAGCTAACATAGCCAATTAGTTCACTTCTGAATTTTCCAAGCTTGCATCTGCTGCCATACTTTATCTCCCTCGTTCCTCCTCATTGTCATTATTTCTTCTCATATCTATTTTTACATCCTCTTGTTTCTTCTGCTCTCATCTTTATCAGGAAAGCCCACTATCATCATATTCAAATTGTTAAAATATGTTTTTTAATGTTTAACAATTTGGATATACTGCAGAAATTCCAATCATGTCCAGGTTCCTAATGTACTTGAAGAAATTTTAGTGAAAAGAGCAAGTTAGCATGACAGAACCATTGCAAACTATTTATGAGGAAAATGAAATTGGGATGCATAGACAGGGATTTGCAGTCCTGATAACTTTGGCTTGATGATTCAATTTTGTGAGTATCTATCTCTGATCCAAGTACTGTTGATCAGGAACCCCCAACCCCTAGTTCGCAGGTCGTACTGGTCCATGGCCTATTGGGAATTGGGCCGTGCATGTAACAGGCAAGCACATAAAGCTCCATTTGTGCAAGCAGCAGCCTTGTGTGTGAAATCATCCCCTGCACCCGCTGTTGCCAGTCTGCAGAGCCAGAAAGGTTGGGGACTGCTACTGTAAATACTTCCTGACACTGTACTTCCATCCTTAAACAAAGTATAAAATTATTAATAAGACTGAATCAGAGGAAGCTACTGCTACTTTTTTGGACAGTGTATTATTTGGTGGCCATGATGCTTTGGCCTTAATTGTGGCCATGAAATAGAGATGGCATAGCAAGACAGCCCAAAGCAGTTGAAGCTTCACAGTAAACCACAGCTTTTGCCTACGGACAACTACTTTTCCTTAGAATTTGACTTATATAATTTCTACAATTAATCTTCACTATCACTATGTGAGATCTTTCACCATAACTTCCATTTTATGCTTGTAAAACTGATACAATGCAAAAGCATAAGTCCCAGAATGGCTTGGAATGAAGCCAATGAATCGTCACCTGTCTTGTAAATCCTTTATTATATACTTACACTTAAGCCAGAACGGATGTCATAATTTCTTGCAACATCAGGAAACAGGGAAAGGAAACACAAACTAGCGTTGCTAGTTCACATTTTCATTGTTAGCTTTTCCTAGCAGAGGAGGAGGTGCTCTATTCCTTAGACTTGTAAAGCTTATAGAGGAAAGGAACACACATTTCCCCATCAATATACTTACAGGGTACAAGAACATATGAGCAAAATGACCTCATTTGCTTCCCACCCCTTCTAAGCACACAGTCCTATTTTCTCACATAGTCTAGACATTGCTCAACATTACATATTAATAAAGAAAATTCCAACCCCACCCCAGAATACAATATGCATTTCAGTGAGCTACAGCAAAAAGGATAAAGACTTCTAACATAAATTCCCGATTTACCTGGTGTTGTACATGCGCATGTGCAGTTGGCAGGTTTTACTTCGGTCCGTGCAATGTACGGGAAAATACTTTAAATTCATTGGCCAACGGCTGACAGCCCTCTATAAAGAGTGCTGCCAGTCTGCAGTCAGTCAGTCATTACAATATAGCTGTTTACCATTTTAATAAAGAAACTGTTACAACTGCTGGCTATTTCTTCCATTCATCACCCGCATCTAACCCTGGCAACAAAGGTGGAATTGGATGGAAATGGGAGCCAACTGAACTGATTGTGCAGCAGAGGCACACACAGACAAACCAAACATTGGCAGCACCCTCGATCACATGGAGCTATTGGAGATGGCTGTGCCCCCACAATTCACACTATTCAACCCTGCATCGGAAAGGGGGGATTCCTTTATAGTCCATTTTGAGTGCTTCCTAGAAGCCAACGACTTCACAAATATCATGGATAACAGGAAATGGGCTCTGTTCCTGAGCTACTGCAGCACTGAGATATTTGAGATGGCTAGAGCCCTCATCGCTCCCCAATCTTTGCAGACGGTGTCATGGGATACTTCACAAGAGAAGCTGTGGAAGCATTATGCAGACTACAAGTGCACTCTCAATAAAGCCTTACAGCAAAATGCATATCTGGTACCAGTGGTGCAGCATTTACTGCATTCTCTGGGCGAGAGTAAGGTCTTCGCCAAACTAGACCTTGCCCAAGCCTACCAGCAACTGCCTGTAGATGATGCCACAAGCTAAGGCCCAGATGATTGTGACCCATCGGGGGGCTTTCTGATGCCATTGACTGCAGTTTGGGGTAAGCGTAGTGCAGGGACTGTTTCAAAGGCTAATGGAGTGCCTTTTACAAAACATTCTGAGACGTCGTCCCATACTTCAATGATGTTTTGTCCCTGCCGCGAATAAAACTGAGCTGCTAGACTGACTGCAAAGATTCCAAGAACTAGGGCTTAAATTAAGGAAGAAGTGTGAGATAGCAGTCACCCAGGTCGAATTCCTGGGATATGTCATAGATGCATTGGGACTGCACCCCACAAAAGAAAAAAATCAAAGCAATCCAGGAAGCAGTGACCCCAATGAGCAAGACTAAGCTTTCTTGGGACTTCTAAAAAATAGTGGTTTTTTCATCTTTGGCGGAGCAGAAATACAGCCAACTAGATAAGGAGGCATTGACTGCAATTGCTGGGGTAAAAATGTTTCACGGATACATATATGGGTGACCTTTTGAGCTAGTGATGGACTCTGCCTCTTTATTTGCAGGTGGGACCACCTCCTCTGGCATCTCCTGAGAGGTTTTACCCAGCTAAGAAGGCATGGATTTAAAATTCACACAAAAACACCCTAAGTTCAAGGATTGTGACTATTTCCTCAGAGCCAACAGAATCATTCTTACCAAATATACATGTCAATTTGTGTTTCAACAAACTCCAGAGGACCTACGCCTCCAGAGTGCAACTCCAAGTGGAGCTGAATGATTTTAGCTAACATATGCCATAAAATACCCTCTCAGAGCTTTGCAATAATTTTCTTACTCAGTCCCCACCCCCAAAAGCAGGGACCAAGTCCCTTTAAATACAGCTCATATGGCAATCTGAGGATGTAGTAAAAGTAATAACAAGTTTTGCTATTCTTATCACCCTGGTGTTATCTTTAATAAAGTCTCTTAATTATTTTGTTTGATTTACTCTTTGTGGTCCAAGTACACATATAGACTGGGTGAAACCAGGCTCAATAGCAGTAACTGTGAAAGGGATCTTGGAGTCTTAATGGACAACAGCTAAATATGAGCCAGCAGTGTGCAGCAGCCACCAAAAAAGCTAATGCAATCCTAAGTTGCATTAACAGAGGGATACAATCGAGGTCAAGTGAGGTATTAATTCCACTCTGTAAAGCTTTAGTAAGACCACACCTAGAGTACTGCATTCAGTTTTGGTCACCACATAATAAAAAAGATGTTGAGACTCTAGAAAAAGTACAGAGAAGAGCAACCAGGATGATTAGGGGACTGAAGACTAAAACATATGAAGAAGAGTTACAGGAACTGGGCATGTGTCATCTAGTGAAGAGAAGGACCAGGGGAGACAGGATAGCAGTCTTCCAATATCTGAGGGGCTGCCACAGAGAGGAAGGGGTCAAGCTACTTTCTAAAGCGCCTGTAGGCCAAACAAGGAATAATGGATGGCAACTGAACAAGGAGAGATTTAACCTGGAAATAAGGAGAAACTTTCTGACAGTGAGAACAATCAACCAATAGAACACTTGCCCTCGGAAGTTGTGGGAACGCCATCACTTGAGACTTTCAAGAAGAGATTGGACTGCCATCTATCAGAAATGGTGTAGCGTCTCCTGCTTGGGCGGGGGGCTGGACTATATGATCTATAAGGTCCTTCCAACTCTGATTATCTGTTATCTGGTCCTCCAGTGACACTGTAACCATCTCTTCAACCATTTCATCTCCCAGAATTTTCTGAAAACAAAATAATTTTTGGGAATTTGCATGCAGAGAGAAACTGTAAAGGTGAAATTATTCCTATTGCTATTTCTATCCTCTCATTCCAAGTAATAAGTAAGGTTTCATCAAATTGTACACCAGATTCTTGGGAGTTCCACCAAGTGTTCTCTAGAATTCAATTGGGTCCATGAGGCACCTGAAACACCTAGATGGATTAGGTGCTACCACTCTGGTATGAGGAGCAGATCAGAGTGATCTGACCATGACAAGGGGCAAACATAAATACTTCCCAGGTCCAGATCATATTGCCACCATATTGCCACTAACACTGAAACACGTTATTCCCATTTATGTGTCATGCCCTTAATGACTTAGGTTAGGTCCAGGGTTGCCGTGGTGGCCTTGAACTGACTAGGAACTGTGCTTGTGAGTGTGAGATTTATTCCATTTATATACGGTAACTTGCTCTGCCAGTATTGGTGGGGATATAGTTTCTTTTCCTTGATAGTTCCACCATTAGGATAATTAGGATGGTTTCTCTGTTGGTTTCTCCTTAATCAAAATTCTGTTGAGATCCTAATGTTCTATGAACTTATCTCATTGCTTGCCTGCAAATATAAATAAAAATGGTATCAGAAGAACACAACTAAGTTAGTTGATTATTTTCAGAGAAGTCATAATAGTGGTTGCTCTCCTCACCAGGGCACGTCTAACAATTGAACATTCCAAGTAGCCTCGGATACCTGAAATATTCTCAAGAGCTGCAAATTAAGTGAAGCTTCACATAATTTAAAATACATCTGCAAGTTTTTCACTTAGTAGAATCACCGTCATCACCAACGATGAAGTAGGGCACATCTTGTGTGTCATTGCGTAGGGGGTTGAGGTGGCGTTCCAGCCCATCCTTGAGGTCACTTGCGTTGTATACCTGGCTATCTGAAGCTGACCCGTTGCCTGAAGCATCGATGTAGATGAACTTGTAGTCAGCAATCAACCATGGCAAAGAGGATGATACTGAAGAAGCCCTTGTAGTTGAAATAAGTGACCCTGAGTTGGCTGAGCTTTGCAGGCCACGTGCTTCCAATCTATGGCTCCAACTGTGTGGGGAAAGTTCCACCTCTGATTCCGCTCTTCTGCAAGTTCTCTCCAGCCTTGTTTCAGTGGTGGGGCACTTGAGGAGCTCCTCCATGTATTCTTCGATGATGGCCTGCACCATTTCTCTGACCGCTTTGCTGATGCTGTTGTGTGGCACCCTCCACGCATACTGCAGTTTTCTGTATTGTGGTTCCAGAGGCCAGGTGCCGCAGAGTCAGTGCCACTTTCCAGTCCAGGGTCCAAGGTGGGTAGCGGAAGGGTGCTCGGCTTGGTCAACCTGGTCTCAGACTCTCTACAACTTCGTCAAACATGGCTGGTGGCATCCTCATGAAGTGATGGAATGCACGAGGGTCTTCATTCCTCAGCTCCACCATCAACTGGGTAATACAGTCCAAACTCCAATTCTTCTCACGATCCATCCTTGGACCCACACAGCTCTTGGATATCTCCTTTCTCTCCTTGTGTATAAAAAGGTGAAACAGTCTGAACAGGGCTTGGTTCTGGTGAGAATGATCGCAAGATATCAATACGGACCGTGTCATGATCCATGGTGGAAGAACAATGAATGATGTGGAAGACCAAGACCAAGGGTGAAGAGGTCTGTACACCACGGCTGCTGGACTCATACTGAGATCCAGATGATTTCCTCCCCCTTTTTATAGGAAATGATCGGTTTGCCACTAGGTGTCCTTCTTAACATACTCTAGGACATACTGCAGACATCCTAAATATCCGAGATACATCCCAGATACAAACGTTTTTGTTCCGTTTTAATCCTTTATATACGAGAATGCAATCCACTACATCCTTTCTATTTCCGTGCTACTAACGCTGTGTGGGATGTTTTCCGTGTACCTTTGTTTCCTCCTCTTTCTGTTTTCAGCTGCATTTGGATGTGAGTGAGGGGATGCCAGAAGATGCAGAGAGGATACAGTGGACATTTAACGGATGCTAAACAGACATAGAACGTTTTGTTGCCCATATATGTTGCTGGATGTACATCGAACGCAGCGGAAAGTTCATTCCAGCTCAAAAAGTTTTTGTGCAGCTCAAAACTTCTTGCGCGGATGAAATATCATGGACAGATGCTCGAGGGATAGAGCATATAAAATAAGTATACCAGTGAGTACACAATGGATGCAATAGCGTTTTCCAACGGATGGCAAGCTTTTTTTAACATTTTACATCCTCTTTGCATCCGTTGGTGCAGTGGGACAGAGGCTTTTCTGACATGTAAATTACAACCTGAGCAACAGAAAGAACTATTGTGGTTACCACACCTCAACTAGCCTTTATTGGCATAATAGATTCAATATAGATATTCAGGAAGTTTTTTTGCCAGAGATTTTGTATTGGCCTTGGTTTACCAACATTGTCTGATCCCAGCCATCCTAGTTTGCAGCCTAGCAAGTCTGGCCAACTGAAATTTATAAATTGTAGTTAAATAAACTATGTTTTGATTAATTTAATTTTTTAATTTTACATTTTAACTCTGCCTTTGTTATTTTTATACATAACTGAAGGTGGCAAGCATACCTAATATTCCCTCTTCCTCCTATTTTACCCACAGGAACAACTCTATTAAGTGGGTTGGACTGAGAGAATGACTGATCCAAAAACACCCAGCTGGCTCAGGCCTAAGGTGGAACTAGAACTCATAATCTCCTGATTTCTAGCCTGATACTTTAATTACTAGACTAAACTGGCTCTTAAACCATTTATGAACAAAACCCTAATGCTTTTATTTTTTTAATGTTAAGTGAAGGAAGGATTTTTAAAATGTCTGTTTTAATTTAAATATATTCTCAGGATTTCATTCTCGCAAGTAATCAAGCAAATACCATAACCTACAATCATCTCAGTTTCAATCAGGTGAAGTACACTATGATATGAAAAGCTGCAAAAATCCATTTTGCTGTTGTACATCAGATCATTAACTGGTTCTACCGACAATTGAATGGGGAGTTAAAAGGGAACCAAGTTATACAAAGGAAATCAAATAGCAAATTTTCAGGAGAGTCCATAAATATTCATCAGTTTTAAAGGCTCAAAGTACATTTGTCTGACTGGTGATTACGACATTGCAGAACTAAATGCTTTGAGATACAAAAGTCTTTTGCTATTATTCTTATCAGCAACAAGTAGGCTGAATGGTCAGTTCTTAATCAGGCCTATGATTAAAAATTGTAACTAAGGCTATAAACTATATAATAAATGGAAAAGGACAAAGTATGGCAGATTAACAAAGAACAGAAATGGGTTAAATTTCACAGCAGCACAAACATCTGCCAATTTCCACACACACAGGGATCATGGTGTTAATAGTAGCTGATGTAATGTGGGTCTACCTGTTTTATTGTGAGATCAACTGCTATCACCATTTCTTTTTTAGCACCACTTTTTTACTGTTATGGATTGTGATTATTTTTATTTGTTTGCCATCCCGAGTGCTTTAATGGATGAGTAAATATGCTAAACAAATAAACAAACCAACCTCAACAATTAACCACATGGGAGTCAAATATAGCTTTATAGGTATGAACTAACACTATTTAGGCAGCTCTACTGTAAGAAGAAACAACTCACAAATATCCTGTTTTACCTGCCTGGCTTTTGGAAAAACAAATAACAGCAAAAGATAATTGAAAAAAACAAGTGGCTCTACAGGAGACCATGCTGGGCCAAGACCTGGCAGTCTGACCTTTCAAACAGGATTGATTTCAGTGGTCAAACCATAGGCAACATTATTTGCCTGTCTCATGCAAAAAAAGGGTTACTGATATAATGGAACTTGTTCTCTTGACACAAGAACTATAGTAACACATACTTTCAGGGGAATGAGTTGAGGGACACTATCTTCTCAAAATGACAAGTTTGAACACAGGCTGATCACATACTTGTGGAACCAATACTAAAATGATTTGAGTGGACTGTTGATTAAAATGTTATGTGAAAACTATATTATGAAACCCCAGAAAATCATGTTAAACAAATCAAGTTTAAATTAACTATGGATAAGTGGTAATATTAATACAGTTCAGCTTCTTTAATCTTTTATCAGAATATTTCATCTGAAGCTAAAGTAGCCAAGAAAATATTGGAGAGAGGGGTTTTAGGTTAACGATCAGCATTGGTGAAACCTTTGCTTTTGATAATATAAATAATTTCTCCTTCAACCTGACATTAGGAAGTTTTCCCAGCAATACCAGAGATGTGGTTTGACACTGTTCTTTTGCAGGATGTTTCTTAGTCTCCCATACAAGTGTGAAGCAAGCATAGTCCTACTTAGCAAGTGTTGCTATTAGATTAGGGGTGGGATTCTACCAGTTCGCACCTATTTGCTAGAACCGGTTGTTAACATTCTAAGCAATTCAGAGAACCAGTTGTTGGAAGAAATTATTGGCCTAATCCTGTAAGGAAGGCAGGAAGGAAACATTCTGGTGTTACTTACAGAAACTGCCTCTCGTTAACCCTTATTACATTCTTGGCAGGACTAGACTTTGTCTCAGGAACTTCTCTGGAGTTTTTCCCCCCTCCTTTGCTGGTACTTTGCTTGTGTGGAGTGACCATTCAAAGTTACAGTGGCACTGAAAAAAGTGACTTATGACCATTTTTCACACTTACAACTGTTGCAGCATCCCCACAGTCATGAGAGGCCAGGCGAGGAGATGCATGCCTCGATGTGAGTGTTATTGAGTTGGCCACGCCCAACCAATATGACCACCAAGCCACGTCCATCCAGTCACATAACCACCAAACCACACCCACCAACTAAGCCACACCCACAGAACCAGTTAAAAAATTTGGATTCCATTTGATGGCAAAGTTAATTTAACAGCTGGATAAAGACTGCAGTTTCAAGTCTCTTTTATTTTAGATCATTCAACTTTACCACTACAAAATTGTTTTTGAGACATTTAGTTACTTCTCTGTGACTCAACTCTAGAACAGAGACCTATAAATAGGTTACAACTGTAATGCAGTAGGCAGGTTTTCAATGTATATACTGCTTTATTACTTCATTTGTCTGCAATAAAAAAAGGCTGTTTTGTGTTTATGAATCTTCTGTCTGATGATTTCTCCATAAGTAATTAAGCCTTTGGAGAGCCAAGATTTTCAGCTGTGCTTATGTGAAACTTGAGTTTTATGTAAAATATTTTTAAAAGGAGAATCTTGTTTTCCTCTGTGTGAAGGCAGAGCATATATTAAACCATTTACTGATCTGTGGAAAATGTCTGTCTTTCATCCAATTTAATCCCTGGGCAAATAACTAGCTTGTCATGACTCTTTGTAGAAACTTAAGGCTGAACAAGTAGGAAAGGCCTGTACAACATGGCTTTTGGAATTTCTCTGAACCCTTTTTACTGGCATTATTTCTTCTATATAATAAGGAAACACTGGTCACATAGCAAGAACTTCTGGCAGATGGCCCAAAATTGATCCCATTTAATAAAAAACATCCACGAAAGAGTCCTCAAACAAGATGAATCAATGACATCAGCAAATATTACGGGCAAAAGAAAGTTTAGGACCATATTGATTGGAAACATGAGGAAGAGGCCTTCATCCTGCAGTAGACAATGGCTAAATTGATGGTGAATAAGTAAACTTGTTTGTGTGTGTGGTAGGATTTCTAATTTGAGTGCATGCTTGTTTTATTTTGTTGTATTTTGTGAATGTATGTAATCAGGATGGATCCATGTGTTTCATCTGTTTATTCTTTCTTCATGCAGGTGTATACAGACTGATCTGCATGTGCTCTCCCCTGCTGCTCTGAGAAGGGAAGGGCCCCTTAGTGTAGCAATAGTTGGGGAGTGATTGTGTCACTCCTCAACTATTGTTACATGATGACTTTATTTCTTAGAATATTTTTTTTCACAGTCCAAGCTGGATTTGGCCATTTTCAAATTCAGTATTTCTTTTGCCATCTTCTCATATCAAATTATTTTCTGTTTTCAAATAGTTGCCTTGCTCAGAGACAGAATCCTAAGAACTTTTTCATAATTTCTTTATAATATTCTATTAGGTTGGAAAAGTATGAAAATCGGATCCCTCACATACCCAAATTCTCAACAGCAAAATGCCAAAAAATAAAAAAATAAAAATCAAGGTTTGCAGTTTATCTTATTCTGGGTTGTTTCATGAAGTGACAAGCCTCATTTATTCTAGAATTTGTTGCAGATAGACAGGCTGGACACTCAGCCAACCAGCCAACACTCATCCTTGTTTAGTAGTTTATATTCTATTAGATAATCACTTTTTTGAAACATGCTAATATATTGAAGTTATGAGTCATATCCCCTTTGGCAAAAGAGAACAAAAGTTCACCAATCTGTTATCCTAACTTCAAGGTAATTGAAAGTTCGGGTAGAGGGGGAGGGACAAAATAATTTGTTTTAAGCAAAAGCAGTTTCTTCAGCCCCACACCTTCTCATTAAAAAGTCTTGTGTTTAGATGTGAGATTGATGAAATATGTAAGCTAAAATGGAGGCTGAATAAAAGCCCACAGTGAGCTTGTCTCTAGTGAAAATAGAGAAAGTCAATGCTTGAAATAGGACAAAGAGAACTTCAAGTTAATGGAGATGAAAACTGCCTAAATCTGTACTGAAGAATGAAGCTCATTTCTTTGGGATGAAAATGAGTGAGGGAATGCCGGAATTGGGCTCCAAGTCTCTAGAAAATACAAAGGAGTAACATTAAGCTGTTCTTAAGCATATAATTAAAAGGTGAAAGTCTGGAATAAGCAAGTCTTATCTAAGTAATATTCAATCACATGGTCCTGAACAGGATTTCAAAAGATAGAATGCTCCATCAGAATTGTATGCTCTATTTCCTGGGGGCTTGATTGTTTCTAGCAATTATCTCTAATAGCTAATAATTATGTGTGTGAAGTTATATCACAGTAAGCCTCAGGTCTTGTCCATTGTGGATCTGTTTGTTTCCACATAATGTTTTATGGAAGACTGATATTGAAGATCCTGTTTGCAATTTCTTGTGCTCATTGTGAATATTTGACTACCTAAAAAGTAGTCAAATTTTTAAAAGTTTCTTTTTAAAAATCTTAAACTATATTTCCTGTTTTGACTTGCAACTCATGAAAAAGGGAATACTATTTTTTTCTGGGCATGTACCTTAAAGCTATAAAAATTAGGTGATACTTCTTAGGAATATGAGTCTCCTAACAGGTATTTGGGTTAGAAATATATAAACCAGGATATTTTAGTACTCTCTCTCTGAGGGAATGCAAGAGCATGCAATTGGGTGTGGTTTCTCAAACGGCCATTAGATGGAGCCAGAAACCTGGATTGTTCAGTTTTAGTCTGAGCCTCAGAAGAGAGTGTGAGTGTATCTATGTTTCCTTCTGTTGGAAAGTATCGTGGTTGCTCCATTTTTCCTAATTGACTGATATTACTGGATTTAATATAAGTCTGATACTGAACTGTTTTTGACACTGGACTTTTGATATTTGGATTTTCCCTGGATTGAAAACTGACTGATTTACTTGTGAATGATTTTGGACTGCTTATTTTGGACTTTGCTTAAACCTTTCTGGAAGTAGAAAACCTACATTTACTGTACAGTGTATCTATGCGCTCTATGTGTATTATTCCAACACTACTCTCTATACATCTCCCTGTATGTGCTCATTCTCCTAATGGGGAATTAACTCAACAATACTACAGAATTTAATTTTGGTCATTATAACCCTCATTATTTTTCGCCTAAGTTAGTGTATACAATTAACATTAATCAGTGCTGGGGGTGGATCCCTATATGTCCCACATAATGAAGGAAGCTGTCACATAAAGCCATGAAGCAGATGGGTGGTAGCAGCTGGAATTACTATAATGTCCCTGTACTATGACAAAAAGGTGAAACAGGATCTATAAAACTCAGGGGACTGGAAGAAACGTTAGAGACTATTTGTTGCATTGTGGACAGGTGCTTTTGTTGCTTCATGAATAGAATGTTGTGAAATAATTTGATAGATGAAGTCTTCTTAACATCTCCATGCTTGAGTTAAGAGGGCTCATTATTATCTCTTCTTTAAACTTTAACATCCATGTTAGAATAGCTGGCTATGATGGCACATCAGAAGTGTGGCATTTTGGTCATTATGCTTCAATGTTAAAAAATAATGGCTTTTCTACTGATATAAATACATTTGCTTTTCTACTGAGTTTTTTTCTATAGAAATGCTGGTGCATTTTAAAGATAATTTCCCTCTCTTTATGAGCATAGAAACCATTGTTCGGTGCAAATGACAGCAAAGGATTTTATTAATTCTTTGTATATTAGATTCTAGCATATCTATGCCTAAGTTATGCCGTATAAACTATCAATTTTAAGAATTTTGAACAGGAATAAATGAAGCTAGAATGTGACTCTCTTTTTACCACCTTTTTCCCTTCTATTTAATTTATTTCATTATTTAATGTAAAATGCTGTTCTCCAGTCATTATCCATCCATTTGATTTCTGGTTTCCTTGTTTAATTCATCATTACTTTTCATTTAGTTGTCCACATGTCACATTGAGCACTTGAGTGATTTTATTCAGCAGAATGAGGAATTTTCATCTTTCCTAATCAAAGTGCCGTTATTATCATCAAGAACTACTATACGAAAAAGGCTGGATAATATACATACTAGTATGTTAAAATGCTCCTTGCCCAGCATTTCCTGTCCATGGATACTTACATGATAAGTTCTTGATATCTTGTTTCTTAAATTAATTCAGTACTGAATTTACTTACCCTTTATAATTTACTTTTTAAATTCACTTTGGAATGCATCAAAAATATGGGACCTATGATTCCCATGGGATTGAAATTTAGCAGAGTTTATACAATTAAACATTATCATAGTTTATGAAATACAAAATGTCATAAAATATTTCCTTAAAACAAAACATCCATAAAACCAAGTGCTTAATCATAAGTGTCTAATTGTCAGCAGTTGCTGTTGGGTAGCAACATTTCCAAAGAGTTCAGCCCCTGAATAATAATTTAAAAAAATAGATCAGGCTTTGGAACTGAAGATTAGAAGATACATTTAGAAAGCTAAGATGTTTTATGGTTCTAATGGGTTTAGCCTAATTTTATTTCACTATTTCTATGGAAGAACTTTGCCATTAGAAATATACACTTGGTCCTGATAATATGGGCAAAACAATGCACTAACATGTAATTCCATATCAACCTAATTATTAACTCTTGCAAACACATTATACAGCGCAGAATTCTGATGTGTGCAGAAATGACAAATAATCCTGAAAGATGAAGATCTCCTGCAACAAATCTCTGAATAAGCAGTGAAGATCTTTTCACATAAAAATTCAAAAGCAAATGTTTGCTTCTGAGCATTCATTAGAACTCATTCTATGATTTGTTTGATTCTTGACTTTACCTCTTGAGACAACTACTATTGTGTCACAACTGTTCTTTTGTAGTGTACTTTCTGATGCACATGTTTTCCTGTGACATAAATTAAAAGAATAGCTTAGCCTTTAGAACAATTATTTTTTTAGCTGAAATTAATTTCACACTGTCAGTTGACCCGACAGTAGTCTTTGAGTAGTCTTTTGACTGATACAGAGAAAACTGTGGTTTGTACATGCCATCTAATGTAAAAACATGTTTGACACAGGGATGTCTAGTCTTCTGTACAACCTTCTTGATTGCTATCCTAGGACATTGACCTAGAGCAATGAGGATAGATTAGTAGTTAATCAAAAGCAGCATGACAAACGGGGTAAGCAGTCAATGGCAGAAGCTGTTTCAATGATATGGGATGGAGAAGGTTCCATATTGGTTCAAGGAGATGTCTTTTTCACACCAACACACTGTGCTGAAGCTGATAAGCTACAATAACACAGCAGTTTTTAAGACTAAATTAGTTATGAAACAAATTTAGTCTGTTGGGTGTTTGGTTTACTTTCTCATGCTTTTGTCATATATTGCTGAAGCTTTTAAGTGTGGCTACATGAAATGATACCATTGAATGTCTTCAGCAGGGGCTATTGAGCAAGAACAAACCGTTATGTGCAAAATGCAATACATACTGCCAACAGCAAAATTAGGGATTGCCTTTCTGAAAATCATCTTGTTCAGTTAGCTGTCTTTGTGATTTGATCCTTATCTTCCCATACTTATTGACATATTCCAGTGTTAATGTTTACCTATCAGTACTTGTCTCTGCCAACCTATTGTTCATAATTCCCAAAGCACCTACTCCACCTGCAAATCCATTTTGCACAGATGAGACTGATGGTCTGTGAAAAGGAATTTCATCCAATTGTTTTTGCATGGCATCAAGTGATACTTTGTTAACAGCTATGGGGTCTTTCATAGACATTTCACCAGATATTCTGGGTCCTTCTGTCTCACTGTCAAGGACACCATCTGACTCAATTGATATGTTGTGCTGTCTCCACATAGTCCCTGGCATCACATTTGTCTGTGATCTCAAGAGTTTTCTTTGGCACTTATGGCATGTGATGCCCATTTTCTTTAATATCCAGTTTAAGAATTGTTTGATAACAATGGAGGTCACATTAAATAAGGAATATACAAAACATATCCCCGTAAATATAACAACACCGTTGCCAAACCGATAAAGGTATTGATTTTTGTAGTATGGATTCCAACCACTCACCATGTCACCAAAACCAACGGTACTGAAGGACACAAAACAATAATAAAGGGAATCAGAGTAACTCCATCCTTCTGTTGCCGAGAACATAGCAGAGGCACTACAGGAAACAATTACTGATACCAAACACAAGATAAGCATGACATAATACACAGAGGGCTTCCATCCAGCTAAGTTGCCTACTTCATCAATCCCAGCCTGCTGGACATCTCTATGAAGTTTTCGTTTTAGCTTCCTCTTATGGTAAGTTTTCATAACACATCCTATGACTGTGATCAGACGCTCCAGGAATAAGTTGAAGAACAAGATGGTTGCTGCACAGCCAATAAGGCCATAAAATATCAGAAAAAGTCTTCCTGTTCTGGTAGTGGGTGTAGTTCTGCCAAATCCTGGAAGATAAAATTAGAAAAACGTTATGTAAACAAGATTTCTGAGCGTTAAGATATTGCACATAAGAAGTCAGTGTATTATTAGAGTTGTCTATCAGTGGTAATATTAGAATAGTTATAATATGCATTTATGTAAAACTTCACAGTGCTTCTCAATATTATTCTTATTCCTTATAAACTGCTGATCACTATTAATATACCAATGTATGCAAGCTTGAGAGAGTTTTCCATATTTTTGAATTATTTCCTTTTTGTCTTCAGTTCTATAATAGAGTTCCTTTGTCATCTCTTAGTTGGTTAATCAATTTCTTTTCTTTCCCTTTTTTCAGTCTGTATGCCAGCCATCTTCCTGGTTTATTATATTTTCAAAAAAGTTTTGTTTAGACTTTTTAATTTTTTGTTTGTCTATTAAATACAGTTTATGTTTTGTTAAAATCATCTGACTTTTTATATTTTTGTGGACTTTTGTATAATTCCACCTCTAATCTTTTATACTCCTCTTCTAATGTCTTTTGGGCTTGTCTTTTTATTTCTCTTTCCCACATATGTTATAGTTAACTCTATTATGTATGCCTTTACTGTGTCCCATACATTTTGTAATGAGGTTTCTTCTTTTCTGCTTTCTTTGAAAAAACAAAACAAAACCCAGTTCTCTTTCCATAAATTGAGTGAATTCCTTTTCTTTCAATATTGATGCATTGTCCATCTTGACCTCTTTTTTTCTCCCTTCCATATAACTTTTATTGGATTATGATCTGCCCAAGTACTTGTTTCAATGTTTATTTCATATATAGATGAATTCTGTTGATGCTCACATCATATCAATTCTGGACCAAGACAAACATCTGCTTGAACAAAATGTATATTGATTTTTCTTGGAATGTATTTTTTCACCAAAAGTCCTGAATGGATAGTTCTTCTGCCATTTTAAAAAAGACTTTTGGTAGCATTTTCTTGTTTTTGTTTTATAGTCCAGTTCCACATCCACTATTGCATTGAAGTCTCCTAGTAAACATATATTTTCATATTCCAATTCTATTATTTTCTTATGAAGTTTATCATAAAAATCCTCTTGGTTATTATTTGGTGCATATATTACTACTAAAAGTTTCAAATTCATAATTATTTCCACCATCAAAACCTTCCCTTCCTCATCCATAAAAATTGTTTTGCATTTATTTTCTCTTTAACGTAGAGTGTTACTCCTCTTTTGCTTTGTTGTGAAAGGGAGGTATATAGTTTCCCAATTTTAGGAAATCCCAATACTTTATTATGTTGTTTTTTAATATGAACTTCTAGATAAATTTTATCCAATTTTAATTTTTCTAATTGGCTAAAAGTCCTTTTCCTTTTGTTTGCCAAATTCAATCCGTTTATGCTAATTGATATTAACTTTGTTTCCTGCTCCATGGCTTTATTTATAATTGGGTTTTGTTGCTCTTATCACTCTGGTCTCTCTTGCTTCTTTTGGTTTTGCTCTTTCTCTTGTTCTTATTTCCTCCTGATCTCTTTCCTCTCCTTTTTGTTGCTTGTCTTTCTCTCCTATGGATTCCTCTCAACGTCTAATTTCTTCTTCCTCCCTCATTCTCTCTTCCTCTTGTGAACTAAAATAATGGTCATAAAATTGCTGCCTTTTCTTTTGAGTCTAGTCCAGTGGTGGGCCGTGAAAATTTTTTGGTGGGCCGTATCATTCTGAGGTGGGGAAATCCTGCAGTCTCCCTAGCAAAGCCGGGTTGTGGCAGCTGCCTCCTGCCTCAGCGCATTGAGGAGGCCGAGCAGCAGCAGGAAGAGTGTGGACCTCCTAAGCCGCAGGAAGCAGCTACCCTCAGGTGAAGATGTTGGGAGGAGGAGGCTCGACACCCTCTTCCTCCTTGCCAGAAGTGCTCCCATGTTCAGCGGGAAGGAGGTGGCTTGTCAGGGGCCAGAGGGGCGGTGAATGCTTTGCGTGTGAGCACTTCTGCTGAGGAGGAAGAGAATCTTGGGGGGGGTCAAGCCTTCCCCTTGCAACATCTTTCCCTGAGGGTATCGCTGGCAGCCGCTCAACCTCCTCGATGCACGGAGCCAAGAGGCAGGAGGTAACACCACTTCAGAAGTTCCTTTCCCCCCACTCCCACCCCTTCGCAGGCCAGGCCTATGCCACAATCTCCCACACATGTGAGTCCATCAACAGCCAGTATCACCCCTGTTGCCCCACTTTCCCAACAGCCATCTGGTCTTCAGCACATGGCTTGTCATCCCAGAGTGGAGGTTGCTCACTGTGCTGAACCACCTGCACCATGGCTTGGACTCTGGGTTTGTGACTGGTATGTCTTAACTGGGACCGGGTCGGTTGACTTCTACCATCATCCACGCGGGACCACTAAGGAGCAGCTGCCAGCTCCTTTTCTCACACACCAGTCTTTACCATGGAAAAGAGCAGCTGGTCGAGATACCAGTGTTGTAGCCCAAAAAAGTCTAGTTCATTAATCCCTGACCACTACACGAGGAGGAGTGGTGCTGTGAGGATCGAGAAGGACGGCAGTAGGGAGAAGCAACGCCAGGTTTTAAAAACCAAGGCTGTGGGGTAGTGCTTCCAAGGTGGAGGGAGGCTTCAAGCCCAGCCCACTTCCCTCCCCTAACTCTTGGCGGGAGAGTATGGAGATTGGCAGGAGACCAGATGTTTGTGTGGGCCCTGTTTTTGTTGTTATTTTTTTTGCTATAATTAAACTAAGTTTTATATATATATTAATATATATAATATATATATATTATATATATAGTTATATAATACATATATATATAATATTATAATATATATATATATACTTATATTAATGATGATATACATATATATTGTTTTTGTAGTTTTCACGGTATCTTACATTGTTGCTGGTTCAGCTTTTCCTCTTCGCGGTTATGTATCCCCAGTGCATTGGTCAGTGCCTTTTAAATGTTGTAGTAACGTTTCAGCAGAATCTCAATCTGCCATCATCAGGCTTCTGCTAGTTGAGTTATGTATGTGGCGTCAGCGTATGCACAGAGCGCGTTTGGTTTTGAAGTAGAGCCCTCGCTTCGGCATGTGTTTCTACATGCCGGTGAGTAGGCTGTATGGGCTCTGGTCTGGTGTTGTGTTCTCTGTTGTGGGAGGTTTGCTTGTTATTTGGACTTCGGTTGTTTATTGCTGGTTTCTTCTGTCTGTTTGTGTGGCATTTGTATTGGCGTGGCACGACTCTGTGTCCTGTATTGGAGGGCTTTCCCTGCAGCTCTGGCTGTCGTGTGAAAGACTGCTATGTATCTATGTAGGGAGCGTTAGGTTTCATCTTGGTGTGCTGTTGGGTGTGGTTGAGCTGGAAGGGTATCAGGGGGAGGCTGTTCGTGCTGCCCAGGATGTGGCCTGGCTGTGTGGGTGGTTGGAGATCTTTCTATTTTGAGAGTGCAGGCGTCAATATGCATGACATGTCTGGTGGAAATCATCTCTTCTATTCATGCTTTCAAGGTCTTTTTCCAATCTCTGTGGCTTCTCTGAGTTCAAACAAACAAACTCCCAAGTTCCAATAAACACAGACCAAGACTCCCAACCAATCAGGATGAAGAAAAACCATCCTGGCCACAGCGAGTGGCTCATCGCAAACTTAAACTAACGGCTTGATAGCCTGACCGACGATCCGAGACTCAATTACAGCAAGTCCTGATGATGGCAGATGAGCATTCTTGCTGGAAACGTTGCTACAACTTTAAAAGCCTACAATGACGTGGGATATATACCCGAAGAAGCTGAACAGCACACAATGTAAAGTACCTTGCGAAAACTTGAAAAAAATAAACAGTATTATATATATATGTTTTTTTTTCTTTAAAGCCTCTCTGGGTACTTACATTTTGTGCTGTTTAGGCTTCCTTCGCGGTATTATCCCACGTCATTGTAGTTCGTTAAAGTTGTAGCTCATTGGTAGTTCTGTATAAAGTGTAGCAACGCTTCAGCAGAATCTCATCTAGCATCATCAGGCTTCTGTATGAACACTAATCACCAGGAACAAACGGCCTGGCAGACAAGACACATTATAAAGACTGAACATAGTGGCACTCCTGAACTAAAGTACTGACACCAAACGCGCTTCCCACAAAAAGCTCAGAAATCACAGTCTTGATCCACAAAAACACCACTAAAGCATAATAAGACCTAGAAGATGACAGTACCGTATGGCAAACAGCTGGTCCTGCTCTACATTAAGAGTAGCTTACAGACAAAATCAGTAGATACTACTACAGGCCAGCACATCAAAAAGACTGCCTTCAAAAACAGAACAAAAAAGATAGCAGCCATCCTAGAAACCCAAATACAAAACGGACCGGCGGAGCAAACCAAGGCATATACAAAGTTCCCTGTGACATCATGCCCAGCCACATTACACTTGCTGACGAGAGCCAATAGAAGAATAAGTACCCGCCTGATGAATAAAAAATGACAGTAAAAAAAAGCTGAACACACCTCCTCACTAGTCCAACACATGAAAAACCACAGGTCACAACAATCAACTTCCAATTGGCACTAAAACCCTAGCCACTATAGGAAACCCCAGCACAGAAATCATCAGAGAAAGACCATAAGATTGAAAAAAGACCTTGAAAGCATGAATAGAAGAGATGAGTGTCCAAGCAGACTATCAATCATTTGGCAAGCCTTGCCACTCTCAAATTAGAAAGCTCTCCACACCACAAACCCAGGCAAACACCTGAGCATGATAACAGACTCCTCTGATGCCTCCAAGCTCGAACACCCCCCTACTCAAGGCAACCCAGGTGAAACTTGCTTCCTAATGGGATAGCAGCCATCCTTTCACCACAAAAGCCAAGCTGCCACCTGAAAGCCTGAACACGAGGAACAGAGGTTCTCAGCGCGAATTCAAAGCCACAAAACAGACAAAAGAAGAAACCAGAAACAGCCAATCACATCAAAACTCCAAAGTCCAGTGAACACAGACCAAAAACGCCAAGCCAACATTAATAGGCCAACCTCGGAAGTTTGAAACAAAAGCTGTGAGACCCAACATCCAATACAGAAGTCTGATGATGCAGATGAGATTCTGGCTGAAATGTTTGCTACAAACTTTGAAAGACACTACAATGACGTTGGGCGGATATATACCCGAAGAGAAGCTGTAACAGCTACACATGTAAATACCCGCGAAAGCTTAAAAAAAACAAATTAATAATAGTATATATTTGTTTCCTGAGGTTTCGCGAGTTATTTGTATGTGGATCTTTGGTTATTCGGTTTTCTCCCGCTCCGTAGAATTGAAAATCTAGGTCAACGTCGATAAAGTTTCATTCGATCATCTTCAGGTGCTTGTTTCTCAGCTCTGTGCTCTCTGAGAAGCACAGAGCTGAAGAAACAAGGCCTGGAAGATGATGGAATGAGACTTTATCGAAACGCTTGCCTAGATACTTTCCATTCTACGCGGGAGAAAACCCGAATAACCAAAGATAGTATAGATATATATACTATATAATATATAACTATATATATATATATATATATATATATATAGTATATTATTTTTTTTTAATCTCTCGCGTACTTACATTTGTGCTCTTTAGCTTCGCTGTCGGGTATTATCCCACGTCATTGTAGTGTCTAGTTCAAAGTTGTAGCTCATTGGTAGTTCGTTAAAGTTGTAGCAACGTTTCAGCAGAATCTCATCTCCATCATCAGGCTTCTGTATACAGAATATACATATAGAAAAGGTCATTGTGTGTTGAGTCTTATTCCCATGTAAGATGAGAGCATTCTGGCAATGTTTCGACGAGTCCACTCGCCATCATTCAGGATTGGTGGTTCGGCTTTATGTACTTGTGTGAGCCAAAGCCGTGATCGAGCTGCTGTCTCCCTAAATTATAACTGAGGATGCGAGGCTGGCATGTGTTGATCAGTTCTTGGGATGTTGTTGGAGGAGATTAGATTGTTTAACAGATTGGAACTGGCTTTTCGTAAGAACATGGTGTGCTGAGATATTGGCTGCTGTGTCTATCAGGCCTCCTGTGTGTAATAACCCTGGGTAATGGGCTGTGTGATTTTGATTCTTTGTTTTGACATACTGAGTTCAAATTTATTTTACATCCTGGTCTGTTGTAATCTCCTGGCATTGGCTTTGTTGCAACATCCTGAGCGTTTTGTGGGTGTAACCTCCATGAGTTCTGTGATGTGATTTATGCTTGAGCGCGGTGGCTTTGATATGATGTTTCTTAGGGTTTTGGTTTCGCTCCAGTTTGCAGTCCTGGATATGTGTTCGTGGTAATGTGTCCTTGCTTGGTTTGGGGTCAGGGTGTGTGGCAGCTTGGTGATGCAGGCCATGCGGGGTCTTTGTTTTTTTGTTTTTCTTTTCTGGATGGTGGTTGTCTTTCGTCTATGGATGGGTTTGGGTTTGAGGCCTGTGAGGGAGAATGGTGGTGGTGTCATGTGTTGTCTGTGGGTCCGGTGTTGTTTCGTGGCTGGACTCGTTTGTTTGGTAAGGGCTAGTTTCCAGATGTGGTTAGGTAGGAGGCATCATCCGCGTTTATTCATGGTATATGGGAGTGTTTTCTCTATTAATGGCTTCCCTGATTTATTCTCTTGTTGGATGTGCTTCAGTATTGGAGATTAATTTGTGTTCTCATAGATGAAAGGACAACCACCATCCAGAAACCAGACCACCATAAAAATTTATATTAATATTATATTATCTTTTTAAAAAAAAATCATATTAGTGGGTCCACAGATTGAAAAGTATGGTGGTGGGTCCCTGAGGTTTCTAAAAGTTGGCAACCCTACTCTAGTCTATGCCTTTGTTCCCTGCACGTCACTAATATTCCCTCTGCCGTACAGCCATCTAAATTCCCTCTCCTTTTTAATTAAACAACACAAACAACAAAATGAAGGGTAAGTGTAAAATTTGTCAAAAACTTGATATTCCTTCCTTAAATCTCTTAACTTCTTCTTTGACAATTTGTTTGAGGACTTTATTCCTTTTCCGTTTCGTATTCGCAAGGGCATGGCATCTCTCGCTCTCTCTAGAGAGAGAATCCACTGTTAATCCCATGCAGTTTGCATACTGAAGGCAGTAGATCAACAGAGGTGATTGATTTAATATGGCTCTGCACTACATCTTACAACATCTTGAATCTCCAAATACTTACACGAAAGGTCCTCTTTGTTAGACTTCAGTTCAAGCATTCAATTACCATCATTCCAAACATTCTTCTAAGTAATTAAACCAGTTAGCAGTACCTGAACACACTTGTAAGTGGTATCAATAGATTTTTAACAGACAGAAGCAGCAGGTGGAAGCTAGGCAGAATCACATCTGATACTTGCTACAAGGGAGCATAGCCCCCCCCCCCAAGCTGTGCTGCTTTCTCCACTTCTCCCCCTATATTTACCAATGGACTGCACCTCAACGATCCATCTTGTTAAAATACTGAGTGTTGCAGATGACACAATCATTCTAGACAACGACGAATCCGCATACAGATATGAGTTGTAAAACTAGCCTCGTGGTGTAACTGAACAGTCTGAGAACTGAACAACACTCCAAATTATTAGAAATGATGGTAGACTTTAGAGGAACCCTCCTATACTACACCTCTTAACAATAACTAGATAACACAGTATCAACAGCATAGATCTTCAAATTTCTATCTATCATATCACCATGACCGAAAACGTACATCATAAACATCAAAAAAGCACAACCAAAGAATGTTCTTTTCTGCACCAACCTCAGTAAAGCTCAAGCTGTGCTGATACAGTTCTACAGGAGGAATTATTGAGTCTGTCACCTGCAACTCGAGTAACTGCCCTGGTTATGCGCTTCTGCAACCCAACCGCGATAACACAGACTTCAGAGGATAATTAGGACTGCAGAAAAAACATTACTACCCATTACTTCAATTCAAGGACCCTGTATACTGCTGAGTCAAAAAGTGGGCTGTTGAAAATATTTACAGACCCCTCCCCATCCCGCGGACATAAAACTGTTCAACTCCTTCCCTCAACAATGACATTGACACACCCAGAACAGTTAGACACAAGAACATTTTTTCCCGAACGCCATCACTCTGCTTAATAATTCCCTCAACACTGTCAAGCTATTTACAAAATCTACACTACTATTACTTATTAATTGTTCTCAACACTCCTTAACCACCATTCCCCTCCCACTTGTGACTGTGTGACTTAACGTTGTCACTTGTATCCTTATGATTTATATTGACTGTTTCCTAGTATGATTGATTGCTTATTGTGAAACTTATAACTAATTATAAAGTGTTGTACCTTATAATTCTTGAATGAATGTATCTTTTCTTTATGTTTACACTGAGAGCATTCATACCAAGACAAATATTCCTTATGTGGTCCAATCACACTGGCCAATAAAGAAATTCTATTCCTATTTATTCTATTCTATTCTATCTATTGCGGCTCCACATGGCCAACTGGCAAAATTATCTCAGGGACTTCTCAATTGAAGAGTATAAAGGTGGAGGCCAAATCTTATTGTCAATGGCGATGATATCCACAGAGAAGAGCCACTATTGAAAAGTACCTTCTTTGTGGTCTCACTTGAGGATCTCTTCCATGTGAGAACTTGTAAGTATATACCATGATTCCTGATCTGGTAGGTGGATAGATATAACTGAAGAAAAGGGACAGTCCTCAATAATTTGACTGTAAGCTATGCCCAGTGACTTGAAAGTGATAACCTAGCACCAGAAACAAATCAGCAACCAATGCACCTCCTTGCATGAAGGTAACATTATGGTGCATCTAAACACAATAAAAACATGCAGGGCTGCCTGCATTGTTGAATCAACTGAAGTTTTTCTGAATACTTTAAAGGGGCAGCTTGCAAAAACATATTGCAACAATAAGGCCGAGAGTTAATTAGGCCCAAGGCAGGGTGCGGATTCTACCACGTTTGCACCTATTCACTAGAACTGGTTCATAAGTTTTGCAACCTATTCACTAGAACATTCTAAGCAGTTCAGAGAACCAGTTGCTTTAGAAGAAAATTACTGGCCTATCCTGTAAGGGGAAGGCAAGAAGGAAACATCTGGATTGCTTACAGAAACTGCCTCTCGTTAACCCTGATTACCCATTCTTGGCAGGACTAGACTTCTGCTCTCAGGAACGTCTCTGGAGTTTTCCCCCCCTCTTTGCTGGTACTTTGTTGTGTGGAGTGACCATTCAAAGTTTACAGTGGCACATAAAAAAAATTGACTTATGACCATTTTTACGCTTATGACTGGTGCAGCATTCCCACAGTCCATGAAAGGCCAGGCGAGGAGATGCCTTCAATGTGAGTGAGTATTGAGTTGGCCATGCCCAGCAATAACAATACCACCAAGCCACGTCCACCAGTCACATGGACAAGCCACACCCACCAACTAAGCCACACCCACAGAATCGGTTGTTAAAAAAAGTTGAAAATCCCCACCCCAGCACGAGTGGACTATGATGTAGCGGCCTGTTGGTCCAAAAAGGTGTAATAATTGATGTAAGAACCCACAGTTATGCAAAGGCCCTTCCTGCCATGACTGCCTACTGCCTCCTTCAAGCAGAGTGAAAGTGCAGAGAACCTCCAGATTAGCATTGGCGCACCTAGGATACTGCAACCCTTATCCAAGATCAAAGACGGCATTTCTCCATGAACCAAAGAGCCCAACTCGCAGAGCCCGTTGTGAGATTGCCAGGTTCAGTTTCAGATTATTGCTTTCATCCAAATCCTTAACAGCCCTCAGTCACCATGAGTGTATCAGCTGCGTGCCATTTCAAAATCCAAGAAATAAATACTTAGACTACGCTTTACTCACGAGAAAAGATATCTTTTTACTGGAAATCAAGTGCGTAGGAAAAAAAAGACATTCTGATCTCTGAGAAAATGGCGCGTAAATCACCTGTATACAAAGCAATTGGCAACATTTCCCACCCCCAATAGGTCATCCAATTAAAAGTTGTGTATATCATTAGGTGGGTATCTCCAGGTGATGATGAGGCCTCTGTCCGTTGACCTTGCATATTGGATAAAAGTTGTAGCTGCATCATAGCATAGGATAGAAACCGGTAAGCGAAGATCTACCCCCCCAGGCTTATGCAGTTCTGATTTGTAACACCTCCAGCACTCACCTCCCATAACGCATACCCCCCTCCTCCCCTTGTTACTTATACATCCTAAAGATGCAAAGCCAAAGGGAGAAAATCTTGAAGGCTGACATTCGGCCCTCCTAGAAAAGAGACGTTGTCCTTAAAAAAAAGATAAAAATAGAAGGTAATAGAAAATACATCATGTAACAGCATCATGCCTAATTTTTAGGGTTACAGATATTTAGCACGAAATGCCTGGATAGTGTAGGAGCTCTAACATCCTTCTCATTACCCAACTCAGCTGCGAAGGAGGAAATATTTGCAAGCAACCAAATATTGGCAGTCGACCCCTTCGTTTTCGAGAACCAAATATTTCTTT
>BHFT01025077.1:0-73518 GCA_004320025.1 Laticauda laticaudata | reverse complement strand
CAACGGATGGCAAGTGTTTTTCTCCGTTTTACATCCTCTTTCCATCCATTGGTGCAGTGTGACAGGGGCTTAAAATAAGATGTAGACTGGCAGAATTTCTTCCTTTCCTTCCTTTCCCTTTCCCTTCTCTTCCCTTCCTTTCCCTTCTCTTTCCTTCCTGTCCTCCTTCCCTTCCCTTCCTTTCCTTTCCTTTTTCCTTCCCTTCCCTCTCCTCTCCCTTTTTTTCCTTTCCTTTTCTTTCCTTTTCCTCCATCAAAAGAGCCAAGTTACAAATTGTCATTCAACACAACCAGAGATACTGTTTACAACAGGCTCTGTAAACCCAACGGATTTCATCATTCCTTCTTGGTTTTTATTAGAACTCCTGTCCCTAGAGACTCTCTGTGTTCAATAACAACAGGCAGCCTCTGTAGATTTAGTCTTCCCTGGGTTAAAATAACATTAATCTCAGGGCAGTACAAAGCAGAAAGGCTTCCAAAGGCAGCTACTGAAATTTGGCAAAAGGTGACATTTATTTATAGTGGATTTAAAGCCAATTAGACCCTGAGCAGTTTATTATTACAAGGAAAACTGCAGCCCAGAATACCTCTTGGTTCTTAGAAGAAAGAAAACAATAAATAAGAAACTTTAGGAATTACAGTTTTAACATATTGCAGGGACCTGGCTATATACTACCTATATATATAGGTTGTCCTTCTCTTACAACCAGAATCGGGACCAGAATGTCCATTGCTAAGCAAAGTGGTTGTTGAATGAGTTGTGGCTAATTTTACAACCTCTTTTTACCACAGTTGTTAAGCAAATCATTGCTGTTTTTTAAGTTAATCACATGGATGTTAAATAAATGGCTTTCCCCATTGCTGTTTGGAAGCCAGCTGGGAATGTCACCATGCTGATGCCAAGAGCACAAATTTTGATCAGATGCCATGATGTAAGTCGAGAGCTACCGGTCATGCTTTATTTACTTCTTAAATTTATATGCCGATCCATCTCACCCACAAGGCAATCATGGCACTTGTACTTTATGTTTTAAAAAAGGAAAACTAATAAAAGATTTCCTTCCTCTTTAGCACATCTTGTAGTTTTGTTTTAAATGACCTTATATTTCCCCTCTTTTTTCCTTAAGTAGCAGATTTTTCAACTAATAACCCTTCTTTGAAGGCATAAAATCCGGCAGACTGTTAACAAGTTTTTAGGCTTGTTGCTGGGTGCATGGAAAATGTGTATAATCCTAACTCTAATCCTATTATTTAGAATTTATGAAAACAATATGAATGTCTAGACCTCTTTATTCATAGTGGATGGCCAAAAGAATGATTCCATCCCAACGGAAAGATAAAATCATACTTGATTTGCAACCCTGAATGGATAATACCTCTGATATACCAGCATTTGTAGGTCTGCTTTGGCAGAAAAGGTGGCTTGCAAGCAATTTAGTCTAAATTTTCAGGACAGATCTGCATATGATATAATTTTCCAGGCCACTTTTTAAAACACATTTTCTATTCTTTTAATATCAACACCCCATTGTTAGTATTACCAATGATATCCTCTGTTGTTGTTGCTGTTTTGGTTTGATACCCCCCCCCCNGATTTTCAAACACCCCCCCCCCCCCAAAAAAAACCCCTCTCAACACACCACAAGTTAACTGGATGCAAAACATTGGCCCACGCTGACACCTTCATACTGTGGGCAGCTTCCAGAAAAGCACCTGCCCATCATCTCTCATTTTTGCCCAGCTTGCAATCCCAGAAAGCGGATTCCTGATCAGAGGTGATCCCAAAAGAAACGGACCACATTCTGCTGTCCATCAACACCTACCAGCGGGTGAGTTGAGAGCAGCACAGAGCAGGCGAAGGATTCAAGACTTACATGGTAACTTACAAGGGGGCGGAGACAATCCACTACGGTTTAAAGTGCCACCCATTAAAACAAAATTCATCTCCTCTCCTGAACACTGGAAGACTTCCACGTAACGGTCCTTCATCATTTTCTTGTGACACTTCTGGGCCACCAAGAAGGCTCGGTCGGAAGATTTCATTTGGATGAAGGCATCACCTGAGGGCCGGCCCTGGAAGGAAGGAAGGAGGAAAGGAAGGAAAGAGGAAAAGAAGGAAGGAAAGAGAAAAGGAAGGAGAAAAGGAAAGAAGGAAGGAAAGAAAAAGAAAGAAAAAAAATATTGGTTAGTGACCTTGTGAAGTAGAAAGGAACAAATCTGCATTTAGCATTTCACACTGCATTGTGTCTAGCTTGTGTCTTGTGCAGTAGATTTCCTGACACTGGTTATCATATCCTAAATAAACAACTTGTGCTGCTGTGTTTGTTTCAGTGAGACCTTGGTGGGATATAATAATCATTGTAATAAAATACAAATATCTTCAAACAGAAGTAGAATGATGGTGGTCAAAGAAAGCAAAGGTAGTACCAATAGTAATAGACCCCGTGGACACAATCTGGGCACAATGTCTTCAAAGAAAAACTAGAAACTCTTAGAAAAGCACTTTTGGGACAACCATGACCTGGATGATGGAGAGTCTCCTCCATAGACATATCTGGAGCACCACTTGAACACCATCAGCATTGACAAAAACCACCTTCGGTCAATTGCAAAAGGCAGCTTTGCTTGGAACAGCTGACATACTATGATGATATCTCTAATACCATCAAACATCCACTTCTGCCTCTCAGGTGAGAAGGTCTCAATAGATGGATAACAATGCTAAATCCAATCTAAACAGCTGGCTCACTGTGGGACCAACCATAATAATGTTCCATGGTTGACTTGTGTAGTTTTCCATTGTTTCATTGACTATGGGTTTAGGTTTTTGTTATTTGTGTTTTTGCATTTAAAAAAAGAATCACAAAAATATTCCCTTTTCTTTTCTTTTGCAGCATAAAGTAAGCTGGTTCTTTTCATTTGTATTCATCTTTATTCTGGACTAACTCCAAGTCTCTATCTTTTAATTTCATTCTGGGAAGCTTGGCAAACTCCGTATCGTTTTCAGCTAATCTTATTACACAAGCAAAGATGGATACTGCTGACATTCTACTAGTTTTCCTTCTTCTTTTGCAAACAGAGAAATACCATGTGCTTTCCCAGACATTTTCATCAGATATCCAAGACTGATTATTGGCAGGATTAAATCTGAATATTCCACATTTCCTTAGAGAACCAAATTATCAGACAGAATTAACAAGGTTTAAACTCCTAATTCAAAAGTACTGTATAAGCAGATGAATTTTATGGAACTCTGCTTGCAAATACAACTAGGCTGATCAGAATGGCAAAATAATTATTCAACAATGCATTTTTTGTTTTGACATCCAGAAGCAAATGACGGCATCAGTCAACCTACCAAGATATCTTGTCCTCAAGCGGTCAGTTAAAAAAAATGTTGGGATGGGATTTCTAATCAGATGTAGAAAGTGGAAAATTGCAACCTTGGATCAAAAAGAGAAATCTTTAGGAAAAAGACTGGAATCTGTGAAGCAGAAAGGTGTGAGAAGATCGCAATCCCTGGAGATTTTTAGCAAGTTGCAGCACGATCTTTAGTCATGCAATTCCTAACAGATGGAGAAATTCTAGCAGGCTGTTGCTGGCTTCAAACAGGCATAACTGCTTTTTAGAAATGCTGGGTGACAGCAGTTGCTTTCAACTCCCATGGCTGCCAGCCCTGTTAACTATCAGTGCTTCTTTGAGTCCTTCCTTTCTCCCTCTTAATGAAAAATATGGGCCAATTGTCCAAATGCCTAAGGTAGGACTTTTCAAAAAAAATTAGCCCAATTTTAACTGTTTCAAGGTGGCAAGATCAATGTGCCAATGATTCATGGTGCTTAAGACTCCATGTCCCATGTTGTTATTATTTTAACACAGAATAAAGGAGTGCTATGTCTATGGAGATTCCCAATCTTCTTTCATGGTTGCCCCAAAGGCTACTGGCTTTTTTTGGTTTTCACTTTGAGATCATTTTGCTTCTCAAAACAGAAGCAGAACTGAAGACATTTCTAGAATGGGAAGTGGAACATTTTCAGGTTAAAAACTAAGGAAGTCCAGTTGCCTTTTGAAAAGAACCTTTGGGATAAATGAGCACTATGTGTTTCAAGAAACCTTCCAGATCTCATAAACACCCCAAACACATTTTTAGGGTGGGGTGGGGTGAAGAAATTATGGATCACTTCCTTGGAAGTAGGTCCACCTATCCAGAAAAAGGACAAAAGGAAGCTGAGAATGGTAGAGAGGTTCCAATAAGACTCTTGTAGGGATGGAAGAAAACCCCAAACATGACCACCTTCTGGTTTATGGTTGCTCCATTCTACCCCTAGGACAACCCCTCTGTGAGATACCCACAACAGGTGATGAACATTTGCATGGGGAGCCAATGGCTTCAAAAGCTTGAGGACATTACACTTTCATACTTGCTGGTTCAGGACCATGTGAACCCCATGCGGTTTGATGTCTCCAGTTGCATCGCCCATGAACTCCAAAATGTCATCAATCCCAGCTGTGTAAGGCAGGCCTCGGAGGCGGACACAATCTCGCACACTGCCCGCAGCGATGGTGTAAGGAGGAGGGATGACAGGGACGATCGGGGTAGGAAGAGTGGCAATCAGGGGGGCTGACATGTATCGGTTGAGAACCTGGAGGAAGGAGAAAGTTCACCGAGAGTGAGAATAGCTCTTTGGATATAGCAATAGCCCTTAGAGTTACATATCTCTTCACAGTGCTTTACAGCCCTCCCTAAGTGGTTTATAGAGTCAGCCTATTGCCCCCAAAATCTGGGTCCTCATTTTACCCACTTCAAAAGGATGGAAGGCTGACTCGACCTTGAGTCGATCAGGATTGAACTGTTGGTAGTGGGCAGAGTCAGCTTGCAATTGACTGGATGGATGTATAGAAGGAAGGAAGGAAGGAAGGAAGGAAGGAAGGAAGGAAGGAAGGAAGGAAGGAAGGAAGGAAGGAAGGAAGGAAGAGCAATAGCAATGCACTTAGACTTACATACCACTTCACAGTGCTTTCCAGCCCTCTCTAAGTGGTTTACAGAGTCAGCCTCTTTCCCCCCAACAATCTAGGCCCTCATTTTACCCACCTCAGAAGGATGGATGGTTGAGTCAACTTTGAACCTAGTGAGATTTGAACTGCCAAATTGCAGGCAACTGGCAGTCAGCAGAAGTAGCCTGCAGTACTGTACTCTAACCACTGTGCCACCATGGCTCTTATGGACTAGGAAGAGTGAAAGCCTCTAGAGGTAGTCCTCAGCTTATGACCACAACTGACCCCCAAATTTCCATAGCCTAACAGGACCATTGTTAAGTCAGTTTTCTGTTGTTAATTTTGTCCTCTTTTATGACCTTTCTTCCATCGTTGTTAAATGAATCACTGCAGTTAGCTAACACTGAATGAATCTGGCTTCCTCCTTGACTTTGTTCATCAGAAGTTTGCAAAAAGTGATCACATGACCCCAGGACACTGCAACTGTCATAAATACATGCCAGTTGTCAAGCGTCCTAATTTTGATCATGTGATCATGGGGGATACTGCAACGGTCATGTGAAAAGCGGTCCTAAGTCACTTTTTCAGTGTCGCCGTAACTTCGAACGGTCATTAAACGAATGGCTGTAAACTGAGAGCTACCTATGTTAACATGTTACAGAATCGCTCGTATTTGAGAAGCCTTCTCCCACCTTTCATCTTCAATTAAACTTCTACTTGCTTAATTCACTTAATCAAGGTGGTAATTCTAACTCAGCACTCAAGTTGAAATTTTGCTTTTATGGACACCTACGGTTTGTGCGTGTGAATGCAAGGTTTCCACCCAAATTCCCACGACTTACTATATAGAATTAATGTTCTGTCGTTTTTCTGCAAACTGGTCTCTTTTCTACTTGGAAGATACACCAGGGTGAACACATCCTTTACCAATATGCACCTCTCTTCCTCCTTTCTCAAATTTCCCATTAATCACCTTCCAGGGGTGGGCTTCAAAAATTTTAGCAATGGGTTCTCTGCCTGGTTGTTGGGTGGGCGTGGCCATGATGGGCATGGTCTAGTTGGCCTCCTGCACAATGGCGGGGGGGGGGGCATTTTTGCCCTCCCTGGGCTCCAAAGGCTTTCCTCAAGCCTCCAGGAGGGCAAAAACTGCCTCCCCTGGGCTCCAGAGACTCTCTGGAAGTCAGAAACGGGCCCATTTCCGGCCTTTCTGAATTTCCAGGAGGCCTGTTTTTTGCCCTCCCGGAGCCCTGCATCCAAAACAGGTCTCATGGGACTCCTGGGAGGGGCGGAGTGGGGTGGTTGGGGCCAGCCAGGAGTGGGATTTGGGGGTTCTTCTCAACTGCACAGAATCTTAGCTAGGGGCTCTCCTGAACCCCCAGCAACCCACCCCTGAGTCCATTTCCCTTTTACCATTTTCTAACAGATCAAGGTATCAAAGTACACCCTGAATTCGGCTAATGAATTCAGCCCTTCCCTAACGTATCCAACATAGCGAGCCAGTTCAGGGCAACTGGGATAAACTGGTCCAGCCGAAACAAATGTGGCTAATGGCTAATCCAGACACCCGGCTTAAAAACGGCAGCGCACGCGAGGTGAAAAGGTTCCCTCTGATCTTTGCTTCATTAAGCTGAACTGGTTCTGCAATTGTTTAATTGCTGAAGAAGGAAGCAGATCAGCTTCCCTCAGCAAAATACTTCCAAATGGACAAGCCGTCTGGCCTACATTGAATTCTTAACCCAGAGGTGAGAGAGAGAAGAGCTTTAAACACTGATTAACCCTGGTAGAGAATTCCTTGTTAGGTACTGATCATTAAAGCAGGGGCAGGAAAGAATAGCATCGCATCGCATCGCATCGCGTAGAATGTAGAGGAGAAAATAGAAATAGAAGTAGAAGCCAGGAATTTAAAAGATATGTATTTGATGAATGGAGTAGTTAAATTAAGAATGTTTACCAAATAAGAAATGAATCGTAGTAAAATCATTACCAAGAAAAAAGCACACCGTCTTAGTTGACTAGAAACGTATGTTTTACATGTTTTATATGTATATTTATTTTGTATTTATATATGCAGATTTTGTCTACAACATTAAGATACACTGTACATAGTGTTTTTCTTTTTTAATCGCTAATAAAGATTTTCTAAAATAAAAAAAAAAGAAATAGAAATAGCATAGCATAGCATAGAATGTAGAGGAGAAAATAGAAATAGAATAGAATAGAATTCTTTATTGGCCAAGTGTGATTAGACAAAGTAGGAATTTGTCTTAGTGCATATGCTCTCATTGTACATAAAAGTGTAAGGAATTGTACCACTCAATTATTTTTTGGCAGATTTCTCCCCCTACCCCTAATTACATAATCCTTGTATCCAGTGTTAAAGAGGGAGGGGGGGTTTATATATCTTGCCAGGATAATGCAAGCTGAAGCTATGAAAAAAATTGGGCCTCCTTCTTCCTCTCTTGCCCCCTACCCCAGCAACCCCCCCAAACATGGTTCATATCTCTTATTGGAGCAATTTGTTTCTGGATTAATAGGGAGTGAGGCTTGCATCAGCTTGCATTGTCCTTTTGGGGGGGGGGGGCTGAGGACTTGCAACATTCTGGGAAGGACAAAATATGTAGGGTTTCATTGTTCAAGTGGGCCTGGTTGATGTGTGTGTGTTTGTATCTATGTGTGTTCTTTTGTTCTGTAGCTGCTGGGCTTATTAGTGGGCTCACCCTAAGTCTGTCATCTCTTTCTCATATTAAAATGGCAGGATTTCTGTGGTCAGAAATTCTCCTGAACAGCAAAATGGGAGAATATAAATTTAATAAACAAACAAGCCTCTGTAGATTGCAAAGTCTCACCACAAGGCTCTTGGGTCAGTTTAATGAGTGACCCACGGCTAAAAAAAATCATGCCTGGATATTAAGGCAAGCCCATGCGAATATGATCATTCCTTAAAGCCCATTCCTTTGCCTTTGCTTCAAGCGGATCTAGAAAAGTCTCCATCTGTATCAACATCCCTTTCGTGGCACAAAGAAAAGCCCCCATCTGGCTAAAGAAATAAGCTCAGACAAATCACACAATCACAAACTCTCAGCTTTTCAAATCTCACTGGTAACATTTCTAGCAAGTCCCTCTTGGGCTCTGCCCAACAGACAACCCCCAGAGAGAAGTAACTGGAAACCAGCCAGCTGTAGAGACACTATTGTCCTAAAGTTGATTATAGACCACCTGGTCAATCTTCCTTCAGTCTAGAAGGGCTGTTGCCCCGAGGAACCAACCAGAGTTTAAGATGGTGCCAAGGGATCCTTGCTTGTGTTTTCGTTGGAACAGGTGAAGACAACTGTCTCTCTCGAATTCAGCCTTGATAGCTCTCTCTTCTTTTCCGAGAAGACTAATTTGCTAGTCTATAAATGGGGAAGGGTCCTTAATTGGCCCTCTCCGGGTTGATTACATTCCCTATTTGGAATCAACACAATGAAATCAAATGATTTCCTCTACTTGAAGCATTTTGCAAAAACAAAATAGCCAACCAGAAAGACGAATCCTAACAAAATAGTCAGGTCACATTATCTTGCTAAACCTGTGTGCATGGATTACTGCAGTGAGTGAATCTAGCAATTCTGGCTTGGAAACCATATTTGAGGACTTAGTGAAGACATCACAAGGAATTCCTCCTGGTGATATGAAGGGGAAAGGTTTTTGCTCTTAATAAACTGGGGCAGAATTTTTCCCTGTGGAGAGTACGGAAGATGACCTTGCTAAAAATACGTAGGAACTACATTATGTAGTCAAAAGAGATTATACTGTATGATAGTTTTAATCAGGATGCACACTACGATGTAAAAAAAAGGGACTTGATATAACCAGTACACACTGACCTTGTAAAATTGGAACTGTGATGAATATTAATGAAAAATGCACAATAAAAATATTTTTTAAAAATGTAGGAACTATTACCAAAGCAAAAGGGATGGAACATTTTTTAAATCTGGAATTGAGATAATGTTCAGAAATAGCTCAGACAGCCATCTTCCTGTCACTGAATTATAAATAGGTGGAAGAGGAGGTACAATATAATCAGACATACCAGATTCTCTTATTATAGCTAATCTCAATAAAAGGAGTTTTCCTGTGGAGCTGATTTCATGGCCTGGTCTTCCAAGTGGGGCTGACTTCCCCTTGGAGAAGTTAAGAAAAATCATCCAACTCATTTCGTTGCCCTGAACATCAGTGGGTAACTTCCAAAATTGTTTGTGTTGTATTCTAGGATTAAATGACTCTCATTGCTCCTGGATCTCTGCACCAGTTGCCTGTGGCTCTTATCCCCAAGGTGGCCCAACGGGGAACAAAAAAAAAAACGTGAAACAGACCCAAATGCCCATAATACAACATCTGCTACAACCTGCTGGACTTCAGCTGCTGTGCTTCTGAAGAGTTCAATGTAGCGTTTGCCCAAGATCTCCTTGTGTTTCTTCAGGGCATTCTGTGCATAGTCTTCACAAGCAAATAGCACAAACGCATCTCCAGTTGGCCGGCCATCTGGATACTTGACAAAGAGGAGGCCCTCCTTGCCTCCAGTGACAGGACACTCGGGGCCCAAGAAGCCTAGCACATCCTCGGGCGTTGCAGTGAAAGGGAGACCCCGCATCCTGATGATGACTTGGTTCTCCTTGGAGAGGAACTGGGCAACTTCATTGGAGGTGCCTAGACAGAAGAGGTGATTGTTAAGGACAGGAAAGTGTATGCCTTATACTAACCCTCAGAGAGAAACCATTGTAAATTTAAATTTGAAATTGAGAGCTCATTCTAGTTCTAGGTTTTGGTAAAACGATGAAAGTGCTGAACGAGGAAATGAGTAGCTGTGAGTTCTAGTTCCTCCCCAAGGCACAGAAGCTGGTTGTGTGACTTTGGACTGGTCCTCACAGCCCAATCCATCTCCAAGGTTGTTGTTGTGGGGTTATTAGAATCAGTGAGCAAAACGTGTGCTATTACGGGTTGTACAAGACAAGATATAATCTAATAAATGAATAAACAATGCACCCAACTGTGGTTAGCTTGCAAACTTGATTCAGCTTTCTGGGTGCACATGCCAGACAGAAATTAAATACAGAATCTGAATTTGTACAGCATAATAAGCTAAGGTACAGTCATCTAGTTTGTTGCATCATGCCAACAAAGACATTATCAAACATTTGGTCTCCTGGTCCTGGTCTGTTTGGAACAACTTTCTAAATCTCTGAATCAGTTAAAAACTCCCAACTATTTACAGCTAAAATTATGAGACTTATATATCATCCCCACCCCAAATCTGGTAATGTTCATATTGAGTAACCAAAGATAAATTTTGATACATCAGATTTTATATTATTTCTCATAGCTACTTAAAAGCACCTTCTCGCAATACAGTTTCAATCACGTGCTTTATAGTTTGTTTTCCAAAAGATCTTACCACCAGCAATTTTCAGAAATTCCTCTCCTGTGGCTTTGTAAACCTGAAACAAAAAAGGGGCAAAGACAACAATTGTGATAGATGTCAAGATATTTGATGAGTGATATCAGCATAATATACGCACTTGTCTTTAAGATGACACAATGTGCTCTTGATAAAAACCATTTTAAGACATAGTATTTGGGAAGAGCATGGGATACTTCTCCTGTAGACCACATCAATCTAGCTTTCTAGAAGTGGTCTGGGATACCACCTGGAACCAGCAGATCAGTGCTCCACAAGGCAAATAGAACGTCAGGAGATCTGAACATTTATTCTGTAGATTTGGAAGTACTCATATAACAGTACATTTAATTAATCTTTAAAACACTCATGCAACACCACAAGAGGAATCTATGCTACACTTCTATTGAGTTTCCAAGTGTAGCCTGTATAAAGCCCAAGTGTAGCCATAAAGCCCTGTATGGACAAGGGCCAAATTATTTGTGGGATCACTCTGACTGTTTCTCCTTGACCCACCAGAACGGACAGGATGGTCAAGGTTTATGTCCCTTCAATGCAATCTTATTGGCACTAGAGACCAGTATACAAAGTGAAGGTAGCTGGAGTTTGGATGGCCTTCATCCAGGGGTAAAATCCGACAGGGTTAACTACCTGTTGGATGATTTATGGTTCGGTGATTTATGATGTCGCCTGTAAATTGTCATCAGCCTGGTGCCTGGACAGCTGAGCAGTGGTGCGTGCCAAGAAGCAGCCTTTGAAAAAGTACTTTTTTCCTGCTTTTTAAATTGCAGCTGTGCCTCGCTCAGCAGCTGAGGTTGAAAAAGCAGGAAATAAAGGTCAGGTAAGAGCCTGGGAGGGCGGGTGGGCAAAAACATCAGCAGACATAGAACCGGTTCTATGTCTGCTGCTCTTCAGACCTACAGGTTCTACAGAGGTGGACAAAACCGGTAGAAACCCACCCCTGCCTTCATCCATCCAACTGGTCATGATAAAGACTTTGTTGTTCCCTCATGCTTTTGTGCTGGGATGATAGGGTAGCCCTCTTTGTTGGTTCGTCTTTTCCTTTGTGATTATTATTGATCGTAAAGATGGAATGATCTATTTGGCCTCTTGGCACAAGATACATTGATTTTTTTTTTATCGTAATCTCAGTCTTTATTAATTGTCAACTGTTCAGGAAGATGGTGGTGAGATGGTCAGCCATGTAAATTATTTTAATATAGGAAACAAGTAAATGACTGTTACATGATCTGCGGTGGTGCAGTGGTTAGAGTGCAGTACTGCAGGCTACTTCTACTGGCTGCCTGCAATTTGGCACTTCGAATCTCACCAGGCTCCAGGCTGACTCAGGCTTCCATCCTTCCAAGGTAGGTAAAAGGAGAAACCAGATTGTTGGGGGCAAGTGGCTGACTTTGTAAACTGCTTAGAGAGGGCTGTAAAGAAGTATATAAATCTATTGCTATTGCTACATCCTCTTTGCACACCTCCAATATATCACACCTAGTTCTTTATTTATAATTAATCAATTATAACTAAGTAAGCTACCTCAATGTATCGGCTCCCCATGTGATGCTTGTGCCTCTCCAGAGCCAAGTCTCTCTGTTCAGAGCTGACGAACCGCACCAATGCCTCTCCATTTCGCCTTCCTTGAGCATTGAGACACAAGGCCACACCACCTCTAAAAGAAAGGGGGAACACAGACACCCCCAGAGAGAATGAACCACACCACATCCACTTTTCTTCCAAAGTGACATCATTTTTTAAAGATCTGGATAAGCTTATTGAGGCGACTGAGCTTTGGATGATAAGATTTCAATCCTGCTCGAAAGCCACATACAATAATAATGCAATCAAAATTATAAAACTTTATGTCTTATAAATCAGTGGGATGCACTCTCAAATCACTAGGAAGAGCTGTCAGAATGCAAAGTAAAACTACTTCCATCTCGTTGAAAGAGGAGGCAATGAATGCGAGAGCCAGGAAGATAAGGCTTAAATTATAGTGAGATTCTCTCAGCTCCAGATGTTCCATTTCAAGTATCTGGTGAGGAAATAGTGCTTCTCTAACTATGTAAAAAGGCATGTGGTGGCTCAGTGGCTAAAATGCTGAGCTTGTAGATCAGAAAGGTCAGCAGTTTGAATCCCTAGTGCCGTGTAACGGAGTGAGCTCCCATTACTTGCCCCGGCTTCTGCCAACCCGGCAGTTTGAAAGCATGTAAAAATGCAAGTAGAAAAATAGGGACCTCTTTGGTGGGAAGGGAACAGTGTTCAGTGTGCCTTTGGCATTTAAACATGCCGGCCACATGACCATGGAGACGTCTTTGGACAGCGCTGGCTCTTTGGCTTTGTAACGGAGACGAGTACTGCCCCCTAGAGCTGGAAACGACTAGCACATATGTGCGAGGGGAACCTTTACCTTTAACTATGGAAAAACTAAAATTTGCTCTTTTACTATGTTGGGACCATCATGAGTGGGTGAGAGTGTGGAGGGACAGGACAAAGAATTGGAACTTCCGGAAGCCTATAAAAAGCAATCACAATCGAATTGATGAACACGGTCACAGCTTTGTGTTGGCTGAATTAGAATGAACCAAAAACAACTTGAAACGTTGTAAAAAAGCCTTTGAACTCTTCAGGACATCGAATTATAAAATGTGGAGGTAACAAAGCACTGAGAAAGTACAAAACATGAGCCAGATTGTTAAAGCACAAGGACCTTATCGGCAGCTTGAAATCAGTCCCAAAACGGAATTTGTGGGCTGAAGTCATTTAGTTCTGTTGCTTTCTGATTGTACCTAATCTAGAAGAGATTGTTCCTTCCAGATTCTGAAGAAACAACGACCATTGCCCTCTCCATCTTGACTCCACAGAAAGCTGAATATAATAACATTCTGGTCTTAATATCGATGGCTCTAGATAAAGACAACATCCACCAACTGTTCATGTTTTTCAGGAGGTTGTGGTCCACACTGACTTCTCAGGGTGGCCAAATTTTCAGTATAAAAATCTCATCCCGAATCCTTTATAGCTAAGACTATCAAGGCAGAAGACAAGCAACAGAAAAGTAAAATGGATATCCATCTGGAAACAGCACTGACCCATCCTTCTTCCTTGTCCCAAAGTGTTTATTTTTTCAAAAGGCAACTAGACTCTTTTGGTGTTTTCTTTGCAAGCATTTTGCTCCTCATCCAAGAAACTTCTTTAGTTCTTCTTGGATAAGAAGTGAACAGTTTTTTAATGGAAACACCAAGAAAGCCTAGTTGCCTTTTGGAAAAACAACACCTTTGGGACCACCATGACCTGGATGATTGAGAAGTTCCATAAACAATTTTCTTACTTGGCAATATTAAGGCCTTTGAAAAAACGAGCTATGTCTTGGTCCGAAGACTGCCAAGGGAGCCCTCGGGCACGTATGACCGTTTCATTATCCACTGCTTCTGATTTACTACTACAAAAAGAAAGAGAGGACAATACAAATCAGCAATTAATCTGGCACAACTCTTTACGACCATACCACAGGCAATCCCCAACTTACATCCACAATTGGGATCAGGATTTCCATCGGTCAGCAAGGCAGTCGTGAAATGAGCCATATCCAGTTTTATGAGCTTTTTTTTTGTTTGCCATGGTTAAGCAAATGCTGGCAGTTAAGTGAATCCAGCTTCCTTCATTGACTTTGCTTGTCAGAAGCCATCTGGGAAGGTCATAAATTGGGATCACATAACTCCAGGTTGCTTTGAGAGTTATAAATATGAGGACTGGTCATAAGTCACTTTTTAAGTGTCCTTGTAACTTTGAATGAACGTAGGATTGTAAATCGAGGACTACCTGTTTACTGGAACTGCATCGTAACACAAACTGTAAAATTGTAAAACTACATTGTAACACAGAGACAATTGTTTCCCCTCTGTTCTGACCAAGGCTCCCTGAGACAGTAACAATCACAAGCTGCTCCCAAAGACCTTGTTTTTATTTCAACAGCTTTGTTTTTATTTCAACAGCTGTGAATTATATGCATTCACAGCCTGTAATGAGTCCCAAACAGTTGATGAATAGTCCAACTGAAGTCTGCCACAGTCTTTCGGGATGAGGCTGATAAGCACTCACCTTTATCTACCTTGAAATGCTGTCAACGACTAAATTGCCAATTAGCTGTATAAGGCCAAGAAGAGCACAAAGTCAACATGGAGCTTCAGATTTTAAACCAATCAGAACAAAGTTGCTTCCTGCAAAGGCTCTTGTCCTTTGTTCCTCCTTTATGTCTTATGGGAGGGGCCAATCATCTCCAAGCCTTACTCCCAAGTCATTCCTTTTTTCTTAACTGTTCTTGCCTTCTGGAAACTCTATGCAAGCGCGCACCGGGAACAGGCTCCCCTTGTTCCTCTGCCTCACTGCTGCCAGATTTTGGAGGCTCCAGAGCCAGCACATAACTCTCAGGTGGCCCTGGTCCCATCTCTGTGTCGGACACAGATCCCTCGTCCGAGCCCTCCCCAGACTTCAAGACTGGCCCTTGTTCCTCCCCACTGTCCGACTCTGCTGCCAGCTCTGCAGGCAGCTGGTGGACCACAAGACCCTCATGCCATCACTCTGCTGAACACCCAATTCCCACATTACTGTCAACATTAAAAATAAACTGAGAAAATATGAACTCCTGTACGCGCACAGCCTATATATATGCTGCAATAATATTCACAGATTACAGCAGAAACCAATCCAAAATTGTTGGAAAAAACCTTTAGCCCAATATGTTGTATGACACTGGAAGACTTAAGCCCAAGTAAGTGTCAAAGCAGCCAGGTATACCAGACCAAAAAATCAACTCCACAAGAAGAACAGAATGACACTGTATTGAGCTAAGCTACAATTACACAATCTTGAAAATCTGACAAGTACTTTAAGTTTCCCACCCTACGAATCAAGGAGATCTTTGACTCAGCTGTTTTCTGGTTATTATCTTTCCCCACCCCCACCAGAGCTTAAAGAATGCTTCAGCCTCTGAGCCTAAATTCTTGCGTATTGCTCTCAAGGTCGCCCTTCTTATTGTCTCCAAGAAATGGTATTTTTATCATGTTTGGCATTTAGGAAGGTGGAAGGGATATAAAGATAGCAAAAATGGTGACCCAAAGACCCATACTTTGGATTTTCTACAAAGCTGGCTATCCTTGTTTTTCTCCCAGGAATAAAAGGCTGGAAATAAGATTAAAACCAGGCTCCAGGGACTCCACAATTATCTCTGCCTCCCCATCCCACCCCCCAAGTCCATCTTATATTTGGTCCCATCCTAGGAAGAAAAAAAAAATACTTACCAGGGTCCCGTTTCATACTTGTACTTCACTGTTTCAGGGGTGGTAAACCTGTGACCTGAAACAGACCAAAAATGAAGATGTGAAGAGCCTGGAAATGCACCGAGGAAAGAAAAGATGCTTCTGATGGAGGAGAAAAACAGGCCCAGAATGAGATTTGGATTTTTACTTACTGCATGTATCCGGAAGCATGCTGAAAACAATGGCTACCATGGCTTTCACTTGCCATACTCCAAAATCCTCCTCGCTTTCATCTATCCCATAGCCAATATCTGGATCATTTCAGTTTAAGAAAAGATTGTGAAAGATGGTTCTGCAACCACAGAGATACTTATGAACCGTGGGCTGTTCTTGAGGGGCCCAAGTGGGGCCCCATTAACATCACTATTCCATGGCCTACAGTGGCTGCCAGCTTGCTTTGAGGTGCAATTCAAGGTGTTGGTGATTGTTATGACCTGGGGTGTGTGGCACAAAAGCAACAAAGTCACAAAAATAGGTAAAGTCCCTTTAATATCTCCAACTTGGCCCCTAATGTCCATGTTGTCATCGGCTGGAGAAAAAACTTTCCCAAGAACAGTTGTTTAAAGGGAAGAAATTCAGCCCGAACCCAAAATGCATATAAATTATAAATAAAAACCAACACAAACCACGCTGCAGCAATTAACAAGCAGGGCATGATAAGGAATTGTAGACTGCAAAAGATAATGAAACACACACAGTTGGGAGGATGCCAGAACCCAGATAAGATTTGACAGACAAAGAAAATGCAGGCTTTGCTTCCAGCAAGGTGCTGTGCACAAACACCCTTTTAAAATCCTGTTTTCCCAGCTGCAGCTAATGAAGGGAATCAGGGCCCTTTTCTTCCCCTTAACCCATGCAACTCACATTGCTCCCTTCTCTGTTCCTCCCTGCATGCCCTTGGATAAAGAGGGGGTGGGCCTGGTTCTTCCTCTGAATGCTCAGCTGGACTGTGCCCTTCCCCTGTTTCTCACAGCCATCGGAGCCACACTCCCACTTACTGTCAGCTGCTCGACCTTCCCCTCAGAATCAGATTCAAACAGGAGCATGACAGTGATCACCTTGAAAGCTCTTCATGGTATGATTCCAGGTTATTTGAGAGATCATCTCATCCCCACTGGGATCGGCCTGTCCCACCTGTACCAACATAGGAGGCATACCGTGGGCCCTATCGGCCAAGAAATTCCAGTCCTCTTTCTTCCAACAGGAGCATTTTGAGAGACCTGGATTAAAACTCGATAGTGCCCATTTAGATCCCACTTCATAATTCAAAATGTCAGCTTTGAAATTCAGCTGCCACATATAATGGAAAGGAGGATGGAGGAGTTGAAAAATTCAAGGTTATTCTGTATGTCATACGAAGAAATTCCAGTTGCAGTTAATTAGTTCTCATAATTTATGAAATGTAGAAGTGAGAGGAGAGAAGGTGGATTCTGTGTAATGCACGAAAATATTTTCACTTTGGAAAATTGCCTTAGACGTACCAGATCTGTTCCTAAATAAATCAATTGGAGAAAATATATCCCAGAGTGATTGATAACATGGATACTTTCTGGATGCCTTACACAAAATATCCCTGGGCTAGAAAAATCAGAAATGGAGAAACTGAAGTATATTGGATATGATAGAATTGCAACTCTCAATATAAGGCCAACCAGCCTAGCCAAGGATGAAGGCTATTGGGGCTTGTCATTTGACAACATCTGGAAAATCAGACATCCGATTTCACTTTTGACACTTTAGAGAAAACTTTGCAAAGGATACATTCAGCCATAGATTGTATAGTTTGATCCTTCATGGGGGCTGAGCTGGGATAGCAGTCATGGAATTCTTTCCGTAGATCATAAAATGAATAAAAGCAGTCAGATAGCAGAAGATTCTGTAATGGAGGTAACATAAAAAGGAGATAATGAATATTTAGAGCCAGTTGGGATTAGTAGTTAAGGCACCAGATTAAAAATCTAGTCCTTCCTTGAGTTCTAGTCCTTCCTTGGGACTAGAAAACTGGATGGGTACCTTGTTATTTGTTTCTGTCTCTAAACCTTTCCAATATGTTCAGATCAGCCCATTTCAAGTTCAAAGTATTTCACATTCAAAATATGTGAAATCTTGTGCACAAGTACACAATTTCAGATAGGAGAAACAGAGGAAGGATGGTAGAATAAACAGAGGAGTGGTAGATACTGATTGTTTTCAGTCAAAGATGCTTGGGGTTAATAAAGTCTGGTTGATAAATTAATTTTTCCTACAAATTTAGATTACAGATACCTTTCCTATCAAAATTAAGGGGTAAATGGAAGTAATTTTTCTAACTGTGTATTCAAATTTCTGTTTGGGTAAGGCTTTCTAGGTGCTTAGTTCTCCTTTCTATGATCAATCTGATCTGCCCATTAATATTTTAGCAACTGCAATTCCTCAAATTATCAGCAAAAATAGAAACATAAACATGGAATGCTGACAAAGCTAATTTTAAACTGCAACTCCCAAGAGTTCCTGGATGGGAGAAGAAGACAAGGGGATATGAGAGAAGATTAAGACCATTGCACTAGTTAAATTAGACTAAATATAGAACCCTAACTCAATCAGATGTGTGCCTCGATGTGAGTGATATTGAGTTGGCCACACCCAGCCAGTCACATGACCACCAAGCCATGCCCACCAACTAAGCCACACCCATAGACCCGGTTGTAAAAAAAATTGAATCCCACCCCTGCCAGGTTCCCATTAATAGCTTACCTTTTTGGATGCTTCTGGGTGGAGAACTTGTCGAATAAGGAGTTGGCCATCGGTGCAGAAAATGTACGAGCTGCTTCCTAGAACCTTCAGGTCATTGGAAACCAGTTGGCTGAACTGAAAAAGGAAGGGAAAAAATATTCACACTTAACAAGCCTCCAACCTAAGTTCCCATCTCACAATTTAATAGGATTGAAAATACAGGTAGTCCTTGACTTACAACAGTTCATTTATAGTGTTTAAAGATATGACAGCACTGGGAAAAAAAGGACTTCTGGCCATTTTTCACACTTACAACTGTACCAGCCTTCCCATGGCCACGCGATCCAAATTCAAACCCTTAACAACTGACTCACATTTACAACGGTTGCAGTGTCCCGAGTTTATAGGGAAGCCAGATTCACTTAACAACTGTGTCACAACACTTAGCAACTGTGGAGATTCACTTAATAACCATCTCAGAAGGTCTACAAGAAAGGTTGTAAGATGGGGCAAAATTCACCTGTCTTGCTTAGTAACATAAATGTTGGGTTCAGTTGTGGAGGACTATATATACCCAGTTGCAATTCCTAAATTAACTCAAGACAGATCATGGGTTGCCCTTTCCCCTCTTTGGAAGAGCTCCCAGTGCTTTAAGAAAGTTCAAAACATCCTCAAAGGTCCATCTCATCCCAGGAACCCTTTTTTTGAACTATTACCATCTGGCAGATGATACAGAATAATAAAAACAAGGACAAATAGGCTGAAAAACAGCTTCTATCCCAGGGCAGCAGCTCTTTTGAATTCTGCTATATAGTGCAGCGTTGGTGCAGTGTTGGGGGTTTTCGGTTCAATATGTGGAGTGCGAAGGATGTGTGTTTGTGTTTTATTTTCAATGTGCACTGAAGATGGTGTTTGATTTCATTGTATGAGGTGCAATGACAATAAAGTAAACTAAACTAAACAATGGACATTTATAAGCTAAGGCGAATAGGACAAGAAAAGGTTACCTGATATTACCTAGTTTAGTCTGGTAAAGAAATGTTCAGAAACTAAACTGAAATAAGCTTGCAGAACAAAACCTAAAACCTGAGGTACAAGTATTTTCTATTCTTTCAAAGGGATCTTGTTGTCCAGTGTTACATTAAGGCTTCTTTACAGATGGTAGTTTCTGCATAGAAGCAAGAAAAACAATATTTTTTCTTTCTTTCTTTCGCATTTCAGATATGAGCAGTTTTATTTCTGCCTTGTCATCCTTACAGGCTTGACTTTAAAAATGATCTGCAGTCCTACACTGTTGGAAAAGAAAAGCCTGAATAATTCACATGCAGAAAAAAAAAATTCCCTTGAAACTTGTGTACAACTTTTAAAGGGCGCCTTGCATGCCTGCCTCGTGGCAAAAGCATGGAAATTCAACAATCGACCATCCGATAAATGGTCCGAATGCCAATATTGACACAAACATAATTGGAGCCCTTGCATTTCCTTGGAGTTTATTTTGTGGGTATATATAGGGATGTTATTTGAGCACAGGCACAGAATGGAAAGTGATACGGGGGGGGGGGGATTTGCTGTATCTGAAGTGCCATTTTCATGCAACAAAACTGAATTCAGGAGTAAGATCTCTATGTTTTTTTCAAGAAATATTCATAACTAGAATTCAGGTTGTTTTTTTTCCTCCTAAGGAGATATATTGCTTAAATAATCAATTTTGGAAAACTCTTACAGTATATTTGAATTAGAATAGAGAGAATTCAAATAGAATACAGAATAACAGAGTTGGAAAAGACTTTGGAGCTCTTCTTATTTGAGCAGGACACCCTATACTATTCCAGAAAAAATGGTTGTCCAATCTTTTCTGGAAACCCTGCAGTGAGGGAACACTGGGGTGGGATTCTCCCGGTTTGGACTGGTTCAGGTGAGCCGGATGTTAAATTTGCATCTGGTTTGCCAAAGCACTATTTGAACCAACTGGCTGGCCCCACCCCACCCACCCCTCCCCTCCCAGAGTCCCATGCAGCCCATTTTCAATGCAGGTGAGTGCAGGGTCTGTGTGAAGGCTCTGGGAGGGGGAAAAATGGACCTTCTGGAAGTACCAGAAGTCCAGAAACGGGCCTGTTTCCAGCTTCCAGAGAGCCTCCAGAGCTGGGGGGAGGCTGTTTTCACCCTCCCATAGACCCAAGGGAAGCCTCTGGATCCTTGGGAAGGCAAGAAACGGCCCTCCCGGAAGTTCCGGCAGGCCACGCCCACCATGACCACACCCCTCCAGCAACCCAGCAGAGAACCGGTTGTTGGGATTTTTGAATCCCACCCCTGGGGAGCAGCCACAATTTCAGGAGGCAAGCCGTTCCACAGGTTAATTGTTCTCACTGTCAGGAAAATCTCCTTGAATCAGGATTGAACAACTGCGTAGATTCTCAGAACTTCTTTCATGACCTCTCCATGTAGAAGCAGAACAAGACCAAAAAAAAACCCCTCCCATTATTTTGGTTCTCTCTATCCACTCCATGTACAGCCCTCACCCTTCATCTAAACCGATGTCATAACTGCTGGTGATAATGAAATTTTGCATTTTGGGAACAGTTTGAATGAAGGGTTACTGTAATTTGGGGAGGAAGTAAAGACACAGAATGGCTTAGCAAAATTTGTGGAAAGTAGAATTAAAACATTAGCCACTATGTCAATCTGATACAGAGCCACAGCACAGAAAATTTCTTCAAACTGAGGAAGCGCATAGTCTTCTCCATCTTATTTCCATCCCATTGTTTTCTTAAAACTATTCTTTTTCACTCATGATCCTGGTTTGCACAGTATCAAACTCTGTTTAATAGTTTAGAATAGAATAACAGAGTTTGAAGGGTCCTTGGAGGTTTTCTAGTCCAGGCTCCTGCTTAAGCAGGAAACCCTACACCATTTCAGACAAATGGTTGCCCAATCTCTTCTTTAAAATTTCCAGAATTGGAGCATTCACAACTTCTGAAGGCAAATTGTTCCACTGATTAGTTGTTCTAATTGTCAGGAAATTTCTCCTTTCTTCTAAGTTGCTTCTCTCCTTGATTAGTTTCCACCAATTGCTTTCTTTTCCTGCCTTCAAAATGCTTTGGAGAATAGCTTGTCTCCCTTCTTTTTCACAGCCCCTCAGATATTGGAAGACTGCTTTCATGTCTCCCCTAGTCCTTCTTTTCTCCAGACTAGACATACCCAGTTCCAGCAACCATTTTTTATAAGTTTTAGTCTCTAGGCCCCTAATCAATAAAACTTTGGATGAATTCACTTTGATTCATTGAATAAACCACAAAGGCCATTCTACCTGCTAAGCCATCAACCACGATTTACAAACTGCAACAGCTGGGGGTCTCACACGTGATTATCCTAAAACCCAGCAGGTCACACAAGTGCCATGAATGAAATTAACTACATTTGTGTGCACATTTCTTTGTTCTGTTCATGTGGCAGTTTCAAATCTGTTGTGTAGCCACCAGATAAAAAGGCACAGCTAGTCCTCGACTTACAGCAGTTTGTTTAGTGACCAAAATTACAATGGCACTGAAAAAAGTGACTTATGACTGTTTCTCCCACTTACAACCTTTGCAGCATTCCTCTCGCTCAAGTGATCAAAATTCAGCTGCTCGGCTGAATTGACTTATATTTATGGTGGTTTGCAGGGTTATGGGGTCATTTGATCAACTTTTCTGACCTTCCGACAAAGTCAATGGAAAAGCCAGTTTCACTGAACAACCGTGTCACTGGTTTAACAAGTGTGTTAATTGTCCAAGTGCAGTGATTCGCTCAACAACCATGAAAGATTGTAAAAGGAGGAAAAATTCACTTAACAACTTAGCAATAAAAATTTTGGGCTTAATTGTACTCATAATTCGAGGACTACCTGTACTTGAAAACCATTTTCTGTGTGCTGGTCAAAACAAGCAAGCAAGTTCAGGGGCTGCCCCAGAGAGGAGGAAGGGGGACTAGCTGTTTTCCAAAGCCACTTACAAGGAATAATGGATGGAGACTGAACAAGGAGAGATTCAACCTGGAAATAAGGAGAAACTTTCTGACAGTGAGAAGAATCAACCGAAGGAACAGAAGTTGCCTTTGGAAGTTGTGGGAGCTTCATCACTTGAGACTTTCAAGAAGAGATTGGACTGCCATTTGTNAACAGAAGTTGCCTTTGGAAGTTGTGGGAGCTTCATCACTTGAGACTTTCAAGAAGAGATTGGACTGCCATTTGTCAGAAATGGTGTAGGGCCTCCTGCTTGGTCAAGTGGTTGGACTAGGTGATCTATAAGGTCCCTTCCAACTCTGATTATCTGATCAGTTTGAAATACCTCACTGATAGCAAGGGAGTTTGCAAGAGAATTGATAGGGCGAGTCATGGGTGGGGGTTGGACTAGATGACCTACAAGGTCCCTTCCAACTCTATTAATCTGTTAAAATTCAAACACCTTTTTTTGCAGTAAGGTTCGAGAACAACTGCTCCCAATGTTACACATGATATGATGTTTATTTACTAAGGCTTAGAGTTGTTTTTGACTGAAGCCAGCACCAAAGCCTTAAGCAATAAACAAGCTAACAAACAAGAAAGGAAGGGAAAAATGGTGATGTTTGCTTTCCAGTAAAACAGGATTTCATGTGTCTTATCTGCGCACCTACAGGTAATCTTTGATTTATGATCACAATTGAGACTCTTGCTAAGCGAGGCAGATGTTAAGTGAGTCACATCTCATTTTATGATCTCTTTTTTTTGTAACCACGGTTGTTAAGTTTAGAGAATCTTGTGGCTGTTAAAACAATTCCAGTTCCTCCCTGGCAGAAGCTGGCATAATAAACATCAATCACCTGACCATGGGATGCCGCAAATAGATGCTTGGTCAGTTACCAGGTTCCTAAATTTTGATCACGAGTGTGAGGATGCTACAACAGTTGTAAGTGCGATGACCAAATATAAGTCACTTTTCTCAGGTTCTCACCAATCATTAAATGAATGGTTCTAAGTTGAGGATTAAGTCCTTTGTATAAGTTAGTTGCATCATTCATTTTACACCAAGGCTTCGGTTGTGTTTTAAAATTTTCTTCAGAAAGCCTCATGTAACACCTCCTTTCCTTCCCTTTTTGCTACTTCCCAGATTATTCATAGAATAAACCTGCTTGGGAGGTTATACTGAAGTGGAAGTCTGCGATTTCTGATAACCAAAGCATTCAAAACAAAACCAAACAAAACAGGAAATCAGATTGCAGCGTAGAGAAGGTCATCCCAGAAGCGTCTGGGTTGTAGAATGTCACCATCATTTTTTTGTTTTGTTTGCTGTGGTTCTATTTACTTTTAGAACTCAAAATTGTGCAATTTTGGCAGGTCTAAACGATGCAGATTTTACTGCATTGTGATGAACTGAGCGGGTTTTAGACACAGAGACCAGAAGGTTTTGATGGAGAGAAAAATGGGGCTTTATAGTGTGTGTGTGTGTGTGTGTGTGAAGCTTGTCTCCTCTTGAAACTCAGTAAGTAACCAAAGATCATTGAGTGAAGTTCATGGGCAAACAGAGGTTTGAATGCAAATCTGGCGCAACAATCCATTAAAAGCCTCAATGAATTAGCATCTCACCCAGAATAGAATAGAATAGAATAGAATAGAATAGAATAGAAACTGGAAGGCACCTTGGAGGTCTTCTAGTCTAGCCCCCAACTCAAACAGGAGATCCTACACCATTCCAGACAAATGGCTGTCCAGTCTCTTCTCAAAAACCTCCAGTGACAGAGAGCTGACAATTTCTGGTGGCCAGCTGTTCCACTGGTTAATTGCCCTCACTGTTAGGAAGTTTCTCCTTAATCCCATGTTGCTTCTCTCTTTGGTTAGTTTCCAACCATTATTTCTTGTCCTGCCCTCTGGTGCTCTGGAAGATAATATGACCCCCTCTTCTTTGTGGCAGCCCCTCAAATAATGGAATACTGCTATCATGTCACCTCTTAATTCTTCTTTTCTCTAGACTAGCCAAACCCAAACCCTGCAGTCATTCTTCACCTGTTTAAGTGTCCAGGCCTTTGATCACCTTCGTTTCTCTTCTCTGAATTTTTTCCAAGGTCTCAGCATCTTTTTTGTAACATGGTGACCAAAACTGGTTGCAGTATTCCAGGTGTGGTCTTACAAGGATTTTATAAAATGGTACTAGTCCTTCACTTACTGAGTCTATCTTTACAGGTAGTCCTTGACTTACAACAGTTTGTTTAATGAACCGTTCAAAATTACAACAGAAGTGAAAAAAGTGACGTATGACCATTTTTCACACTTACAACTATTGCAGCATCAAGTAATCAAAATTCTTGATGCCTTGGCAATTGACTCATATTTATGATGGTTGCAGCATCCCGAGGTCATGTGAACTTCTGACAAGTGAATTCAATGGGGAAGCCAAGTTCACTTAACAACCTTGTTACTAACTTGACAACCAGGAGGGGGCTGCCTATGTGAGGATCCTTTGTGTAGATTTTAGCTCTGCATTTAACACAATACTTCCACATAGACCAGTGTCTGAACTTATAGATCTTGGACTTTCTTATTTGATCTGCCTTTAGATTATGGATTTCCTGCCAGGCCACTCTCAGAAGGTCACCATTTTTTTTTAACTATTACCATCTGGCACACAGTACAGGATAATAAAAACAAGGACAAATAGGCTGAAAAACAGCTTCTATCCCAGGGCAGGAGCTCTGTTGAATTCTGCTGTATAAGTGCAATATTAATGCAATATCAAGGGGTTTTCGGTTCAATTGTATATAACAGTGATGGTTAACCTTTTGGGTGCCTAGTGCCCAAAGTGCATACGTGCACACATACAAATGCACATGTGTGTGCCCCATCCCCAAAATGCAAAGCAAGCACCCCCTGAGCATGTGTTCACCCCTACGCATTCCCTGCACATGTACGCCCCCGGTGCATGTGCCCCGGCCCCCATTTTGGCTTCTAGATTAATGTAGGAGGCTTGTTCTGATCCAACCGGGTTCCCAAAGAGCAAACACAGACAAAGGCAGCAGCCCCCACCTTTTAAGGTTTCATCTACGAATTCTGTTCTGAAGGCTGTTTTCTACGAATTAACTCCGACAAGGAAGAGCCTTGCTAAGTTGTTTGTCAAGGCTGCCAAAAAGCCAGAGATAAGAACTAATTTACAAGATTCTCCAAACACGAACTAAGATGTCCACCAGTTGAGCTTCAGAGCTTCTTTGCTGTCTGCAAAAAACACTTTTCCAAACCTGGCTTTTATCCTCTTGAGGGAGGGGGCATTACCTTGCAGCCTTCCTCCCAAGTCACCTGTGCTGCTGTAATTGTTCTTTCCTCCAAGTAATCCTTCGTGTACGTGCACTTGGCACAGGCTCCTCGGGAACCTCCTCATCACTGCTGCCAGCCTCCACAATCTCTGAAGGCAGCAGCCCACTCCCTGATGGTCCTGGCCCCTCATCAGAGTCATCACTCTCTTCAGCCATCTGCATCTGCTGCCAGCTAACCACAATAAGGCTTTTCAGGCCCCCAAAAGGGGGAGGCCTTGCCATCTCCGCAGTTTCCCCCTCCCCTCGCCCAGGCTTTCTCCTCCATTCCTGCCATGGAGAGGCACCTGCAGGGAGTGGAACCTGCGGAGATCAGGGAAGACACAGGTGGCAGGAATGCAGGAGAAAGCTAGGGGAAGGTGGGGGGAGAAAGGTAGGTCGTGCTGGCAGGGAAACTGCGGAGATCAGTGAAGGCCCTGCTTTCATGCATTGCACAGCAGAGACCCGAAGAGCAGCTAGCTACTAGAAAGTGCACGCATGAGCATTGGAGCTGGGCTGGGCAACGGCTGGCATGCCCACAGAGAGGGCTCTGTGTGCCACCTGTGGCATGCATGCCATAGGTTTGCCATTACTGGTATAGAATGCATAGGATGTGCGTTTGTGTTTTATTTTCATAGTCATAGTGTATACTGAAGATGGCATTTAATTTTGTTGTACGAGGTGCAATGACAATAAAGTAAACTAATAAAAGTAAATTAAACTGCAGTGTGTCAGGATTCCGGCAGTGGCTCTAATTCACTTAACGACTGTAGAAAGAAAGGTCATAAAAATGAGGCAAAACTCACTTAACAGATGTCTCACTTAGCAACAGAAATATTGGGCTCAATTGTGGTCATAAGTCGAGGACATGAAAACATTCCCCAACCTGCTGGCTTCAGCTGAGGGACGACTAGCGTGAAACCAAACATCATCCCGAGGAACATTCTTGACATTTGTCAAGAAGCAGACCTGCTTTTCAAAAAAAAAAGTTTAACCTCCATGAAAAAAGCTTGAGCGCAGAGGAGAAAACCTGATGGAACAGCCAGACTCAGAGAACCAGTTAAACAGGATTCTGGCCATTTTGTGGGAGCTGAGAGAAGCCGTGTGCCGTGTTCAGCCAGTCAGAGACTGGAGAAAGGCCAACACCTGTCTTTTTCCCCCCTTTCCGGCAACTCCTTGTATTACACTCTTTATGCTACTATAGCACGTATTTTATGCCACTCAGCAGACGCCTTGCAGCTGCAAAAGGTTTATGCCTCGCCCTGTTTTAAAGGGTATTTTCTGCTGCTCGCTGTATGTTGTTGCTCGTATGATCAACCAGTTGTAAAAAGTTTACATGGGCTCCAGAATTTGTTTTTTAGGGCTGTTTCTTGCCTGAGCAAAGTTAGGCCTTGTCAACAGAAGACACAGAAGGTGTGGGGACAGGTTTAATAGCAGGTCATGCTTGTGTTTCTACATGCGTGTGAACGCCTCCGTTTTGCGGGCTGAAAATAGGACAAACCCTGAAAAGCATTGCCAAAGAGGGGAGGAAAAGGTTATTCTATTGTCACTCAACTCAATTCTAAAAAGTGAAATTAAGGTGGTCGAAGACTATCTGAGAAGCACTAGGGATCAAATAATTTCACAATTACATTGTTCTTCCTTTGTTTTTAAGGTCTTATATATTGCTTAATTGTGGATGAACAAAGATTAGTCCGCGGGCCAGCTAACAAAACAACAAAAGAGAGAACATGGCAGGCTAAAAGCTACACCCAATGTTTGGTTGAAGCAATCAGTATTGGGCAGAGGGAGTTTGCAGCTACACGTAAATATGGAAGGAAGTAGACAACAGTCAGGGCCATCGATGTGAAGGGGGGAAGGGAAACGAATAATAGAGACGACCTCATTCAAGCTTGACTTTGAGGGATTGATTCCAAGCAATCACCATTTCTTGGCACCTTGTAGAAGTGATCTATCGCTTTCTTTTCAAGGCAAGGATGTTGCTTTGAGTTTCCAGTCTAGCCAACCCCCCTAGTATTTCCAAGGCAGTTTTCCGCATTGAAACAGAATAGAGCTGGAAGGGAACTTGGAGGTCTTCAAGTCCAGCCCCCTGCTTAAGCAGAAGTTCCTATATCATTTCAGACAAATGTCTGTCCAGCCTTTTCTTTAAAAAGCTCCAGTGATGAAGCACACAACATCTGAAGGCAATGAAGTCCTTCATTCAGTGCTAACCATGAACTGAGTACATTCCTATGAGTGAGTAGCAATACATCCGTTTCACTGGAACTTCACAGATGTCATCTGGTCAAGTCACAGCACTGTTTTGACACTGGATAAAGGTCAATGGAGTTCAAGAGGGGTTGGACTGCTACATAGAAACTCTATGCTGGTTCCTCTTTTGACTCCATTCCCCGATTCTGCCACTCTTTCTCCCACAACAAATTTAGAGCCTCACACGGAGCCCTTCTTGATTTCAGAATAGGAATGGGAAGAACAGGACAATTACAAATAAGAGGTAGCTCATCCCTTACAGAGACTAGTACAGTGGATGCCTACTCATCAAACCATCTGCAGAATTAATTAACTACTATTATACAGAAAAAAGAGTGCAGTTCTTCATTAAATTTGCATACATATCGACACGCACCTACAAATGATGAAAAATATAAATATAGCTTGTTTGGGCGGCTCTGTCCAGGCACTACTGTTTCTGCAGTTCTCTCTTCCTGTCACCCATCATCCACGCCTTTGGGCTGCTTCTGATTTTGGCGGTGGTTTGTTTATGATTTAAATAAAATTCCTTTAACCTGATACTGTACCCTTCAGATATATTTGACCGAAAGTTATTGATGTCTGGAATCTCTTCAAACACATCTAGAAAGTGCCGGGTTATGGAAGGCAAACTGATGTACTCATCCGAGCTTGGTGGTTAACATCATCACTGCTAGTAAAAAATGGGGTTGGGGAGGAGAAGGAGGAGAACTGTGGGGTCCTTGGTTCTCTCTGAGTTGGTGGTTTTGGTGGTTTTCTTGCAGATATTTCATTACCCAAACTAAGTAACATCATCAATGCTAGAAAGGAGTGGGATTGCTGTTCTGACCCAAGCTTTGTCAAACGTAATTAATCACAAACTTGTTTTGAAAGCAAAACCCATTTTATTGCAACGCTGGGAATTGTTTTCATTCCCAGCCAGAACTAATCTTAAACAGTTCCCCAAGATAAGCACAGACCTTTCAGATCTGTGGAATGCTGCCAAAAACAGACGTATCCAATTAACTAGAAAAGAAACCAATCGAAGTACAAGAAAAATCCAACCAAAGTATAAAGAGCTTCAAGGATGACTCAGAACCGATCAAACTACTTTGCTTCCTGCAAAGGTTTCATCATCTTGGCCTGACTTTTACCCCTTATGGGAGGGGCAATCACCTCCTAGCCTTACTCTTGAGTCCCCCCTTTTGTTTCAGCTGCTTTTGCCTTCTAGTAGCTCTGCGCATGCGTGCACTGGGAACAGGCTCCTCTGGGTCCTCTGCCTCACTGCTTCCAGACTCCAGAGGCTCCGAAGGCAGCACCCCACTCCCAGGTGGTCCTGGCCCCATCCCTGCATCAGATGCAGGACCCTCATCTGAGTCCTCTCAAGACTCCCTGACTGGCCTCCTTTCGTCTTCACGGTCTGTCTCTACTGTTGGCTGCACTGGCTGCTGGCGAACCACAACAATTGGGGAGCTTTGGGGAGGAAGAAATAGAGGAGTGGGAGGAAGAGGAAGAAGACAATTGTGGGTCCTTGAAAAACAATGAAGCACAGAGACCACAAAGAACCCCTCTCATAGAGCTTCATATTGAGATGGGAGATCATCCCCCCACCCAAAATCCCTGGATGTCACCAGAGGAGAACATTCAAAACCCTCCCAGAAGTCAGCAAAGGAATCCTGTCCTTTGTCCACAAAGTCATCCCGAGGGGCTTTTGACTTGAGGCCGTCTTTCTTTCCATATTGTTAAGCTCTGTTCAAGCAAGCAAAGAATCAACTAATCCCCATTCACAGGCCAGTCCTGCTTTTGTCAACAGCAAGCGGTTACTTGCCATTGTCTGCCTTATGCATTCCCTTTGCACAGGCTCAATGCAGCCCAACCCTTGCAGCCACGGGGTCCACAGTTTAAGTGTCAAGAATCCAGACAGTATCCATGATCTCAATCACTCCGAGATGTTATCTCTCCAATTGATTTATTAGGAACAGATCTGGCACGTTCAAAAGCAATTTTCCAAGTGAAAGCTTTTTCACACGTTACACAGAATCCACCTTAAAAGACCCCCTTCCCAACTGGCAGAGTTGTCCTTTTCCTGCCACCAGCCTCTTTTGTTCACCTGACCTGTTTCCCTGAGCGTTGCCTGCCAGCTTGAGAGCTCCTGGCGAGGTGAGCATGAGCTGCCCACTCATCATAGATACACAGAAGCAGTTTGGGGTGCTTCAGATTTTATCCTCCCCCAGGTGCAATCCAAGGTGCTTTAAAATCCTTGAAGGGTACAGGGCCAGGCCATTTGCACCCACCGTGAGTAGATTTTAGATTTTTTTTCTTTTAATTCCACTCTCTTATTATTATCATTATTATAAATAAGGTAGCAAACATGCCTAAAGCATTAGCATTTAGATTTATATATCACTTCAGTGTTTTACAGCCCTCTCTTAGCAGTTTACAGAGTCAGCTTCTTGTCCCCAACAACAATCTGGGTCCTCATTTTACCCACCTTGGAAGGATGGAAAGCTGAATCAACCTTGGGCCTGGTGAGGTTCAAATTGCCAAATTGCAGTCAGCAGAAGTAGCCTGCAGTACTGCATTCTAACCACTGTGCCACCGTAGCTCTTAAGGTCCTCCCTCTTCCTATTTTCCACACAACAACAACCCTGTGAAGTGTGTTGGGCTGAAAGAAATTGACTGGTCCAAAGTCCCCCAGCTGTTTTCCTACCTAAGGCAGGACTAGAACTCACTGTCTCCCAATGATTAGCCCAAAGTTACCAGGCTGGCTTTCATGCCTAACTCGTAATCACAATTGGCTCAAAAAATCACTCTGTTACTTTCATGCCTGAGGCGGGACTAGAACTCATGAACTCCTGATGATTGGCCCAAAATCACCCAGCTAGCTTTCATACCTATGGCAGCACCAGAATTCCCAGTCTCCTGGTTTCTCGCCTGGCGCCTTAACCACGAGACCAAACTGGCTATATAGTCTGCCTGTTCCACCGATTACATTGGATGGGCATGTTCCAAGCTTCCTTCCTTAAATGCTTTCATCTGATTTGACATCTAATGATATTTCAGGAAAACTCAAACATTGAGAGAAGTTATTTTTCTTCTTCTGTTCCTTCCCCACCAAAAAGGAGTTGTTGATAGGCTGAAAAAAGAATTATCCTCCAATTTCCTGGCCGTAGCCTCAACTTGGGTATCAGGAAGGAAAATGATGAACTTTACCAACTTTGGGTAGTGTTCTTAACTAGTATTCCTTAACTAAAAATCTCCATGTGTTGAATCGCAAATTCTATTATTCTTCACATGCTGCTTCAGGAAAATGGGAATTGCAGTCCAGCATGTCTATGGAGATTCTCAGCCATCCAGGTCATGGTTGCCCCAAAAGTGCTTTTTTCAAGAGGCAACTGGACTTTCTGTTTTTTCTTTGAAGACGTTTCACTTCTCATCCAAGAAACTTCTTCAGCTCTGACAGGATGGTGGGGAATGGAAGGATTCATATGTGTTTTCTGCAGGAAGTTCCAAGAAGAACATTCCAAGAAGCAGTCCCAAGAAGGCTCCACACCCATTTGCACTACTCAGGTGACCCTGAGGATACAGACAAACCTCCAAGTGGCCTCAGTGACCCTCTAAAAGGATGCAAATGATCAATTTGTCTGCAAGAAGTATAAATCTTTCCATTCCCCACTGTCTTGTCAGAGCTGAAGAAGTTTCTTGGATAAGAAGCGAAACGACTTCAAAGAAAACAACAACAGAAAGTCCAGTTGCCTCTTGAAAAAAAGCACCTTTGGTGAAGTTCAGTATGAAACTACAGAACAGAAAACAGAAAGGCTGTTTTCTTGAAGTTCACCTTCACTTTCCACCAGGCAGAAATCTAGGCACACTGAGCAAAACTCCCTTAAGACCCAAGCATCTCTTTTTTCAGAATTGACAATGGGGTGGGAATACTAAACAGGATTCACTGGCTGCATAATTATTCCATTCCCCAGTCAACTCTTCGAATGAGTGTCAAACTCTCAATGACTCTCACTCTCAGTGACTATAGGCCCACAGTATTAACAAGCTGCATTATGAAGGTTTTTGAGTGACTGGTTGCACAGCACATCAGAGACTGCCTCCCACCCTCCTTTGATTAACATCAGTTTGCTTATAGAGCAAACCGATCTACAGAAGATGCTGTGGCCATCACACTTCATCGAGTGCTGAGTTACCTGGAGAACAAACAGAGCGATGTGAGGATGCTCTTTGTGGACTACAGCTCTGTGTTTAACACTATCATCCCAGATATGCTAGTAACCAAACTGTATAATCTGCAGGTCCCCACCCCCATGTGCTCCTGGATTAAGAACTTTTTGACAAACAGACCACAGTCTGTTAGACTTAGCCCCCACCTTTCTTCCACTATTACACTCAGTACTGGTTCCCCCCAGGGTTGTGTTTTGAGCCCCCTGTTATCTGCCTTGTACACCTTTGACTGCTCACCAAGCCACACAACAAACACTATTATAAAGTTTGCGGATGATACGACTGTGATTGGTCTCATCTCCGCAGAGGATGAGACGGCATATAGGGCAGAAATAGAGAACCTGTCTAACTGGTGTTCACAGAACAATCTGTCACTGAATGTCCATAAAACCAAAGAACTGCTTATGGACTTCAGGAGACATGGACAGGACCACATGCATCATCAATGGAGAACGAGTGGAAACCGTCCCTACAATCAGATTCCTTAGCATCCATATTTCAGCTGATATCTCCTGGTCCCCCAACACCAAGGCCATCGTGAAGAAGGCTCAGCAGTGGCTGCACTTCCTGTGGGTTCCCAGGAAGAACAATCTGGATCAGAAGCTGTTGCTGGCTTTCTATAAAACATACTGTCTGCGTGTGTGGTATGCAGGCTCCACATCTGAGGACAGGAACACTGTACAGAGGGTGATAAACACAGCTCAAAAGATCATTGGCTGCCCTCTGCCCTCCCTGGAAGACTTAGCCAGGTCCCGCTGCCAAAGCAGAATCAAGGCCATGATAGAAGACCCCTCATACCCTGGCAATTATCTTTTTGACCTGCTGCCGTCTGGATGGTGTTTTAGGTCAATAAAATCCCACACCACTAAACTAACAAATAGTTTCTTTCCCTGGGCCATCCGAACCTCAAATAAACATGAAGTCACTTCCTCATTAAGAATCTCAATACCCCATTCAGATGTATGATAACATATTACAGTACTATCCATCTCTTGTGTATTATACTCGGCTAAGCATTACAGTCATATATTTTGTGTATATTCGTAGATATTGTACTCTCAAATTGCAAATGGAGACGTGGGTACTCTATCTTTCTTGTCTTCATTTTTATGCGCTTTGGTTTTATTGTATTGCGAACAGTGGCTGGGGTGCATCCACAATTTCGTTGTACTTGTACAATGACAATAAAGTTCTTCTTCTTCTTCGCACTTAAAATATAAAATATTGAAAGACCTTCCTGAAAATACAGACCCTGGTTGTATTTGGTTCATTGGTTGTTATGAGAGCACTGGGTGAAGATTCCTTTCATTTTTTTTCCAGTCTTGTCCCTCCGTCCCTTACCTTCTGTGGAGTTGGGGACAGGAGAGGAAGAAAATATCTAAATCTATTTATCATTTCCTTTGTGGAAAGGGAGATCTTCCCCAACTCTCTGTGAGAACCCAAGAGACAGCTTTGCAAAACATCATGACCCCATAACAATCAGTTTGAAAGGGCTTTGCGCAACTTTACACAGAAACACATGTTACACACAAGCACAAACCCTTTGTTGTACACTTCCCTGTCTGCCCGTTGCCTGTCCCTCCCTCCACCTCCCATCCCCTCCCATCAAGGACAAGGCCTTCCAGCAATGTGACCTTTAGCATAAGCTCTATGGTATTGATTGCAAAGCACCCTCCTGCTGTATTTACCCAACGCTCTTCCACTGTTGGTAGTGCAAAGTGGAGCTAGTAAGGAGGGAAGTAGACAGTCCATGCATGTATGCCTTCTTCACAAAAGCATTAGGTCCTCTGCCTATAAGCATACATATTCCCAGTACTCTCTAAGGATCAAGCCAGTCAAAGAAATATGGATCAAAATTGTAGAATCATAAAACCATAGAGCCATAGAACCATAGTATCATAAAACCACAGTATTACAGAATCATAGTATCAGTATCATAGAAATGTAGAACTCTAGAACCCTAGAATCATAGAACATATAGCCCTAGAATATAGAATATGGAACCCTAGAACCCAAGAACATAGAACCCTAGAATCAAAGGGCTGGAAGGGACTTTGGAGGTCTTTTAATCTAATCTCCTGCTCAAGACAGGAGAACTTATAACCCCCCCCCCTCAAATAATTGTCTAGTTTATTTTTAAAACCTCCAGTAATGGACACCTATGACCCCAGGAGACAAGTTATTCTACTGATTAATTGCTCTCACTGTCAGGAAATTTCTGCTTAGTCCTAGGTCTTATGAGGAGAAAAAGATGAAGCTGCTTTAATGAGTTGCAAGAAGACACCATGTTCACATTTCTAAAGCAATTTCTCTAGGTCATCCAAAGGATGTGTTTTATATCAGTTGGTAATTATTAATAGGCAGCAATTTCAGGTGCGACAATGATGCTTAGGTCCACTATAGGGCATTCTAATTTGGAGATTATATACGCAAGGGATTCATTTGTTGCCAATCTTTATATCAGCGTTCCTCAGTATTGTATTCTCTTAATGGCAAGATGCTTTATTTTCAAAGTTTTATGCATTTTAAAAGTGTCAGAGCAGATAGGATCTTATGCTTGACAGAAAGGATCTGGACTGCATGAGGCAGAAAATCAGAGTGGGTTGAGTTTTGGCGTATTGTTGATACCTAGAACACTGACTGAATTGTGTTTAAGGTAACACTCATTGACAGTCTCTTTTGTCTATAAATTATGTTTGCTGTCTTGACTCTGACACTGCACATTACCTGAGCTAATTATACAATTGTGTGTGTAGGTGGGTTGTGTGTGAAGAGATTAGGCTACAGTTCCTCTTTCCAGTTTCCCTGAACTGGAAAGTTCCCTTCCTGAAGGGAAGGGAAAGGAAAGGAGAATGATGGAAGGAAAGGAAACAAAGAAAAAGAAAAGCATGGGAAGAAACTAGAGAAGAATGAAAAGAAAGAAAAAAGGGAAAGGAAAGGAAAGAGAGAAAGCAAAAGAAGAAAGCAAAAGGAAAGACAGGGAAAGGAAAAGAAAGACAGAGGGAAAGGAAAGGAGAAAAAGAAAAGGGAAAGGAAAGGAAAAAGTTTCAATACCTAATAATCAACTTTAGGATTCCACCTGCCTGATCCAAGTAACCTAATTCCTACAAAAGAACTGGTGATGTGCAGAGATGGTATTCAGCAGGTTCTGACCAGTTTTGGAGAACTGGTAGTAGAAATTCTGAGTAGTTCAGAGAACCAGCAAATCCCACCTCTGGCTGCAGATTTTACGGTATCCTTCCCCTGCCATGCTCACCAAGCCACGCCTGGAGAACCAGTAGTTAAAAAAAAATGTATCCTACCACTGGTGATGTGGCATTTTGCCCAAACCAAATCAGGTTTTCAAATCTAAAAGGAAGGAATCTAGCAGAGTCAGCATTCCTGCCTTACTTTTTTTCCTTATTTATTCTTTTTCTGACCTGAGTCGAGACAAAAAGCAAAAATTTGTCAGAAAACAATAGCTCTTGCATTGAGATAGAAACCCTTAGAGACATGGCAAATATCTGCTTGCTTCCTTTTTTGTCTCTCTTCCCCCCCCCAAAAAAAAACACCATCAAAATGGTTTTGCAAAGAGGTTTGTGAGACCATGAAAACTAGGCTGAAGGGAAACACACACACCCTTCGGCACAGAAGGAAGGCGAAACAGGTTGTAGAACAGGTTTGCCCTGAAACAAAATTGCAACTTGTTCATCAGCTTGCTGGAATCTCAGAAGGAAACCACACGCCCGTTCTGTTTTAAAACTTTGCCTCTCTACCCCCCAATTGCCTGCCCATTTCCTGCAAACTTAGCTGGTAGTCGGAAAGCCTCAGCTCTGTTGGTTAGTTGTTAGTCTGAGTTTAGCACAAACGGACAGGTGTGGTGGAGATGACCCTCTTCAAGTCAACTGAGAACCGAGTCGCGCATCTCTTCAATCACAGAGCCACATTCTTTGGACAACAGCACACACATCTGGAAATCTCAGATCATGTTCACAAAATGACTGGTGTGCTGGATAGGAATACTTGCCAAGAATTCACAAGGAGGCCAACTGGTCAGGTTGCTCCCTTCCTCCTCTTCCTCCCAAGGATATTTTCTACCAACTTGTCTGGTTTCTGAGCAGGTCGGCAGTCTTTCATTTTGGCTTCAGGAAATGAGAATATGCACAAAGCTTTGTTGAACACATGGAATGAACATTAGGGTTGATAGTGGCTCCTTTGTAGTGTGATCATTTCCCTTTACTTATTTTTGATTTAAGAGTTATTTAAAAACAAACAAACCAGGTAGGGCTTGGACCTTGGAAAAAGCTAAGAGGCAAATACAACATAATCAACTATTCATAAATGAGATGATTATGACCTTCATTCACAAGGTGATGTCTCCTAGAAGAATCCCCTTGCAATTTCACTCAAGCTCTTTCTTGCTAAAACTCCTTTTTTAAATTAAGAACCAGATTGTCAGCCGTTTCAGTAACTCATTTAGTGTACACCCATTTGGGAAATTTTGAAGGAAAGATCATAAACACTGCAGGTTAAGTAAAGAGAAATCATAATTAGAAGATTTTGCTATGCAGCCTTCTTTAGCATGGAAACATATCAGGCCTCGTGTAGGACAAATATTTTTGTGTGTGGTTGTGTGTGTTTATGTGGATGTGTGTGTGTGAGAGAGAGAGAGGAAGAGAGAGAGAACACAATTTTCTGTTGTCTGTGAGTCTTGAAGAATATTTAGGTATTTCTTATAGCTGAACCTAAAACTTTATTACGACCCAGTCTATATTCCATTAATTAGTTTTTATCCTATTGATTGCTTAAACTCATCTCCTTATTATAATAATAAAAATCACTCCATTTTACTTTATTTTACTTTTCCCAAACGCCTTTTCCTCCTAAAGGTGGACACCTGTAATTTTATTGTTTTGTAAACTGGGGATCGGGGTTGACCAGTGTGGGGCTCTGGTCTTCCCTGAGGTTCTCAGAAGAAAATCCACATTGCAACCTGACACCTGAGCCAAATCACTAAAATGTAATTTGGATGCCTACAATTTTCTTTCAGAAGAAAGTGTACGTGTGACTACTCTTCCACTTCAACACTATCCATCACTACCTGATGGAACAGTCTGGAAAACTCAAAGAAAGTATGTTGTTTTGTGTTGGTTTAAGACAATTCCCTAATTTGGAACCTGAAGTATATTATCTCTTCCTTCTCCAGCCTGATCCCCTCGAGATCCTAACCAGGGGTCTCCAAACTTGGCAAAGCTGGCTGAGGAATTCTGGGACTTGAAGTCCACAAGTCTTAAAGTTGCCAAGTTTGGGGACGTCTATCCTCATCAGTGGCAGTATTCAATTTTTTTTTACTAGTGGTTCTGTGGTCGTGGCTTGGTTGGCATGGCATGGCTTGGTGGGTGTGGCTTGGTGGGTATGGCAGGGGAAGGATACTGCAAAATCCCCATTCCCCCCACCTCACCCCACTAACCTGTTTTTCAGCTCCATTTTCCTGTGCAGGGCAACCAAAAAAGACCCAGCCAATCAGCTGGAACTCAATGGGAGGCGGAGAATAGATGGGTTTGGCGGGGCCAGTCAGAGGTGGGATTTACCGGTTCTCTGAACTACTCAAAATTTCCACTACTGGTTCTTCAGAACTGGTCAGAACCTGCTGAAGACCACCTCTGATCCTAATTCAGTTCCTATCATCTTCAGCCACCATGGACTCCTGCTTTCTGTGTTGATTTCGGTGTGAACTGAAATACGTTTTGGTACAGTCCTAGATAACCTGTGGCATTCCAGATGTTCCTGGATCTCAATCCCCATCAGTTCTAGAAATAGCAGTGGAGTGTTCAGAAGCATCTGGAGTACCATAGTTTGTTCCCTTGCCCCATTTCCCCCTTCAGAGCTATGATTTGCTGCAGGTGCCAGGCTGAAGATTAGATGAGCTGAAGCTAGAAAGACAAAAAGAGGGAACAATGTGCTCAAAATGTCTTGCTATAATAAACACCACCTCTCACTGCAGCTATGCACACTAAAATCAGAAAATATTGAGTGTACTAGCCATAGTGCTTATATGCCATTTCACAGTGCTTTACAGCCCTCTTTAAATGATTTACAGAGTCAGCCTATTGCCCCAAAAACCTGGGCCCTCATTTTACTGACCTTGGAAGGATGGAAGGCTGAGTCAACTTTGAGCGGGTCAGGATCGAACTGCTGACAATGAGCAGCAGAGTTAGCCTGCAATGCTGCATTCTAACCACCGTGCCACCACATAAATATGAACCAGTTGCCAAGCATCTATATTTTGATCACATGACCATGAGGAAGCTGCAAACTGTGAAAAAAGCTGTAACTGTGAAAAATGGTCCTAAGTCACATTTTTTTCAGTGCTGTTGGTCACTTAATGAATTGTTGTAAGTCCAGGACTACTTGTACTATTCCCTGTCCTCATGAGCACCTTTCACTAATGCTATTGTCACATGTGCAGTGAAAACATCAGCCTGGAATGCATGACTGTGAGCACTTGCCCAACCACTCATGTGTCTTAAGTTGTCATCCTAGTGCAGGGGTGTCAAACTCAAAAGAACTGGGAGTCCAGATCTGGCCCACGGGGTGTTTAGATCTGGCCTGTGGGGTCGCTCTGGAAATAACAAAGAACTGGCCTGCAATGTCAACTCATAAAACATTCCTATGCCTGTTTTAGTAGTTGCCATGAAAAAAAAAAAAAGGGGGGGGAGGAAATCTGGAAGAGCAATGCAGCAGTTTGGAAGTGAAAGTACATTCTAACTCTTATCTTTAAAAGGCTGTAACTAAACTATCAGAGCTTTTGCCCATTAATATATTTAATTGGATAATGTGAATGGTGACATCCAGCCAGTGAATGTGCTCAGTTGGACAACCTGATTTATGACATATCCAGGGAGGAGAGGGGGGAACCAGGGTCACAGGTGACTGTAAATTATGTATGCCAGAGTTGGCTTCATATAGGGCAGTGCCAGTATGTTATCTCTAATAAATCCTTTGAAGTTTTTTGAAATTTGGCTCGAGAATCATGATTAGAGCAGCTGGAATCCTGACATGCAGTACTTCTGCCATTGAAAACAGAGCCCATTTTTGCTGACAGAGGGTTGCAGGAGGCTGTTGCAGCTGAAAACGGAGCTTGGGAGCCCATTTTTGCTGGCAGAGTGCTCGGGCCACTACAGGTGCCTTTAACGTGAGTGAGGTTGAGCTGGGCCATGCCCACCATGGTCACGCCCGCCCTGGACTCCCGAGGTCAAACATGATCCTGATGCAGCCCTCAATGAAATTGAGTTTGACATTCCTATCCTAGTAGAATAACATACAAGGGAAAATGGTTGACACTTGCTTTGTTTTGCATTACTAAATTAGTCCCGCAGGCACAGGTACACTTCTATACATACAGTTTAAAAACCAGAAATGAGCAACACTTATATCAAGCGCAACTAAAACGGTTTCAAATAGCAAATTTTCAATGTTTCCAGATGCAAAAAATTTCAATGGAAGAACAGATAGTAATAGATAGTAACAGATAATCAGAGTTAGAAGGGACCTTATAGGTCATCTAGTCCAGCCCCTGCCCAAGCAGGAGACCCTACACCATTTCTGACAGATGGGAGTCCAGTCTCTTCTTTAAAGCCTCCAGTGATGAAGTTTGCATAACTACCAAAGGCAACTTCTGTTCCATTGGTTGATTGTTCTGTCAGAAAATTTCTCTTTATTTCCAGGTTAAATCTCTCCTTGTTCAGTTTCCATCCTTTATTCCTTCTCTGGCCTTTGGGTGCTTTAGAAAATAGCTTGACCCCTTCCTCCTCTCTGTGGCAGCCCCTCAAATATTGGAAGATGCTCTTCTGTCTCCCCTGGTCCTTCTCTTCCCGAGACTAGCCATGCCCAGTTCCTGTAACTGTTTTTCATATGTTTTAGCCTCCAGTCTCCTAATCATCCTGGTTGCTCTTCTCTGTACTTTTTCTAGAGTCTCAACATCTTTTTTATAGTGTGGTGATCAAAACTGGATGCAGTCCTCTAGATATGGTCTTACTAAGGCTTTATAGAGCAGTATTAGTACTTCATGGGATCTTGACTGTATCCCTCTGTTAATTTGACTGAAGAAAGCTGGGTGGCCTTTAAAAAGAGACGGGACAGCCATTTGTCTGACATGTATAGGGTCTCCTGTTTGAACAGGGGGCTGGACTAGAAGACCTCCAAGGTCCCTTACAACTCTGTTATTCTCTTATTCTGTTACTTAAAAATACAGTATTATCACAAACAAATCAAAAGTTCACACGCTAGAGTAGCCTTTCAAACCTACATTGTGTAATTATAATCAACGCCTATCGTTCGCGGAGAGAATTGCCTATGATTGTACTGACTATCTAGGATTGTACTATCTAGGATTGTACTGACTAGGCATTGTGGCTGATGTAACCCTCCATCTGGGGAGGGCACCAGGCTGAGGAAGGAGCAAAAACACCCTTGACAAACAAGAAAGCCATTCAATTTCCTCAGTATCTTCTTACATCCCCTGTAGCAACCTGAGTTCCTTGGAGGAGGAGGCAGAAAAAAGAGAGGTGTTGAATGGAAAGAGGTAAGGCAGGAAGAGACGGTGCCAAGCAAAAGATAAGCCTACAGAGCCCAATCAGTTGTGGGATTCCACATCACAGCCAAACTGTCTCAGTAGACCAGCCTCCATCTTTAGCTCCTTAATTGGGGATTTACCTTGTTTATTTATTTACCTAGGCAGAGGTGGTCTTCAGCAGGTTCTGACCAGTTCTGGAGAACCAGTAGCGGAAAGTTTGAATAGTTCGGAGAACCAGCAAACCCCACCTCTGACTGACACCACCAACCCCATCTCTTCTCTGCCTCCCATTGAGTCCCAGATGATCAGCTGGGTCTTCTTTGGTTGCCCTGCACAGGAGAAGGGAGCTGGAAAGCAGGTTAGTGGGGTGGGGAGGGAACGGGGATTTTGTAGTAACCTTCACCCAGGAGTGGGGTGGAAATAGAGATTTTGCAGTATCTTTCCCCTGCCATGCCCACCAGGCATAGGTGGTATTCAGCAGGTTCTGACCAGTTCTGGAGAACCGGTAGCGGAAAGTTTGAGTAGTTCGGAGAACCAGCCAATCCCACCTCTGACTGGTCCCACCAACCCCATCTCTTCTCTGCCTCCCATCGAGTCCCAGCTGATCGGCTGGGTCTCCTTTGGTTGCCCTGCACAGGAGAACAGAGCTGGAAAGCAGGTTAGTGGGGTGGGGAGGAAATGGGGATTTTGCAGTATCCTTCCCCTGCCACGCCCACCAAGCTATGCCCACCTAGCCACCACGCCCACCAAACCATGCCCACAGAACCAGTGGTACACTTTTGAATCCCACTACTGATTTACCTTATTTATTTAAAAAACAATAACAAAACAGGAATGAAACACAAAGAGAATGATGATAGAATGACAGTCAAACAGAAAAAAAACCACACATAGAGAAAGTTCACTTTAAAAGGTAAAAAAAATGCAACAAATAAAAAATCCAATATGATATATTATATTATAACAGTAAACAGTTACATGTTATATTTATCTAATGCAAATTATATATTATTCAAGAACTTCTATATTTCTAATACACTTGTATAACTAACACTCTCTTGCTCAAGTGACTAGTATGTTTGGTATAAATGAGCTCCATGGTTAACATTCCATTAAATTTGTCCATAGAATACAGAATCCTGGGCTGGATTCCTGGAGGTCTTCTAATCCAACCCCTGCTGAAGGCAGCAGACCGTACGCCACTCCAGTCAAATACTTCCCATTGACTGTGCAGACACAACTCTGCCTCTTTTCACCACTATCTTGCACCCAAAATCCTCACCTCTACCTACTGAACATTTCTCTGCGCTTCATATCTTGTTGTCCGAGCATCAAAAGCTAAGAAGAGATGGATAACAATTTATATCTGGATACAGCTACGACGAAATCCCATTTTATGTACGCATGTAGATATGTATGTATGTATTTATTTCCTGCATTTATTACTTTTTTTAATAACTCAAGGTGGCAAACGTACCAATAGAATAGAATAACAGAGTTCAAAGGGACCTTGTAGGTCATCTAGTCCAACCCCCCTGCCCAAGCGGGAGACTCTATGCCGTTTCTGACAGATGGCAGTCCAGTCTCTTCTTGAAAGTTCCAGGGATGAAGCTCCCAAAACTTCTGAAGGCAAGCTATCTAATCCCACCCTCTTTCCTCGGGGTGGGATTCAACATTTTTAACAACTGGTTCTGTGGGCATGGCTTAGGTGGTGGGTGTGGCTTGGTGGTCATGTGACTGGGTGGACATGGCTTGGTGGTCATATTATTCGCTGGGTGTGGCCAATTTAATATTACTCACATCGAGGCACGCATCTCCTCGCTTGGCCTCTCATGACTGTGGGGATGCTGCAACAGTTGTAAGTGTGAAAAATCGTCATAAGTCACTTTTTTCAGTTCCATTGTAACTTTGAGTGGTCACTCCACACAAGCAAAGTACCAGAAAAGGCAGGAAAAAAAAACTCCAGGGAAGTTCCAGAGACAGGAAGTCTAGTCCTGCCAAGAATGTAATAAGGATCAATGGAGAGGCAGTTTCTGTAAGCAACACCAGAATGTTTCCTTCCTGTCTTCCTTACAGGATTAGGCCAGGAATTTCTTCTAACAACCAGTTTTCCAAACTGCTTAGAATGTTAACAACTGGTTCGAACTGGTAGAATCCCAGGTAGAATTCCTCCTCTTATTTTATTTATTAAAATGCCACCTTTATTATCCTTACAAATAACTCAAGTCAGCGCACATATCCAACATACCTTCCTCCTCCTATTTTTCCCCACAACAACAACCCTATGAGATGGGTTGGGCTAAGGAAGAATGACTGGCCCCAAAATCACCAGCCAGCTTTCATGACTAAAGCGGGACTGGAACTCACAATCTTCTGGTGCACAAGTCAGCATCTTCACCACGAGACCAAACTAGTACTTTTATCTTAAACAAAAATAAAAACAAAAGCAAAGCAAAACAAAAACAAACAACTCTTGGCAATAGATGCACAACCTTTTATTCTTGAAAAAAAAAAAATCAGAAGGCAAAAATCCAGAAATCTATGTAGATAGCAGAAATCAAGCTTGATAAAGCATTTTTTTCTTTTAATCAAATAAATATTTTTCCTAAAGAAGCATCTGTTTATTTGAACCTCTTTCATTCAGGGTACTCCATAAAACAAGGAAATCCACATCTTATTTTGAGAGCATAAAGCAGTCGTGTTTTATATACTGAAACATCTTCTAACATGGATCTGTCCTTACATCAACTCCTATTTTGAAACAGTTTTCCGTGTTTTCAATTATCCATCAACAGACAAGAAAATCCTCCGAGGGGATTACAAGAACCGGGGAGAATTAGCTGACAACATTTAAATAAAATATACAAGCATCTTTGCACCCAGCTTGGAAATTCAACAAGATCTCTTAATAAACATAGATTCACTAGAAAGCATTTCCAACAATGCCAAAATAGAGAACAGCCATTTTCTATCACACTCTACTGTAGAGATTCTCAGTCCTCCAGGTCATGGTTGTCTCAAAGGTGCTTTTTCAAGGAGGCAACTGGACTTTTTTGATTTTTTTCTTTTGTAGATGTTTCGCTTCCCATCCAAGAAGCTTCTTCAGCTCTGACAGGATAGTGGGGAGTGGAAGGATTTATGGAAAAATGGAAGGATTTTAAACTTCCCAAGTGCTTCAACCACTCTCTAAAAGGATGCAGATTAGCAGTTGTTTGCAAGGAATATAAATCCTTCCATTCTCCCACCATTCAGTCAGAGCTGAAGAGGCTTCTTGGATGAGAAGTGAAACATCTTCAAAAGGAAAAAAAAAAGGAAGTCCAGCTCCTTCCTTGAAAAAGCACCAATAGATTCCTAGTCAGATGGTTGTTTGGACTCAGGATGAAGACAAACAATGAAGGGCAACCAGCTTTGCACTGCCCTGCATAAATCAAATTGCCTTTACAATGAAGGCAACAATTTTTAATATTCCACATAAATCTGTCTTGTAATGGAAAGACTATTCTAATTATGACCTTCATCTGTGTGACACCTTTTCAGGCGATCACTGGATAATTGTAACTCCATACAGGTAATCCTTAACTTACAACAGTCATTTATCAATTTTTTGACATTGCATCACCCTTGAAATGAATGACTTATCACCTTTCCCTGCGTGGCCTTAGTCACATGATCAAAATTCATGCACTTAGTAACTGGCATGTATTTACACTGGCCGCAGCTCCCTGGAATTATGTGCTTTTCCATTTGCAACTTTCCCAGCCGGCTTCTGATAACCAAAGTCAATGCGGGGAGTGGGATTTGCTTAACCACCATTGAATCACTTAATAACTGTAGCAATTCGCTTAACAACCATGCCCCCCCCCCCCAAAAAAGCATAAATTCAGGCACAGTTCATTTAACTGCTGCCTAGCTTAGCAATGGGAATTCTGGTTGCAATTGTGACCTTAATGGAGTACCTGTACGATCTAATAAAAACAAAAAATATGTGTTTGCAAGCTTTCAAATGGTGCACTCAAATGGATACTTTTGCAGATCTAAATGTTTACAATATTTCTGAAGGAGCCGCGTGTTTGCAGTGTAAAGTATACAGTGTCACTCCCATTGTTCAGGTTAACTAATTCCACAAAAATCTGGCTTCCTTCACCAGGACAAAGAGCAATCGGCTAACATGTGCAAAGGGTGGGGCTCATTTTGACTGCTTTTCCTTAAGTCTGTCCAAAGTTTGCTCACCTGAACAACCTGGAGGTCCACTTTCCCTTTCTAAACCCATGCCTGCAGGACCAGACCTTGTAATCATACGTGTCATTTCTCCCTCCAAAGTCATGCATTGTATATTTGGTCCTTTGTGGGAACCTGGCCAAGAACAATGTTTATGGAGATTTTCAGTCATCCAGGTCATGGTTATCCCAAAGGTGATTTTTTTTTTCTCCCAAAGGGCAACTGGACTCAAGAAAGACCTGGCAAAGATCTCTTCCAAAAAGCACCCTTGGGACTTGCCAAGGATAGTAACATTGAAAACTGTGGAGTGCTTGATGCTCCCTGAGCTGGGTTGTTTTTGGATTTTTTTTTTCAAACCTTTCATTCATTCTCTAGCAGATAGCAAATATAACTCTCTTCTAGCCCCGAAGATGTTACCAATTTTAGTAATGAAATGTCTGCAAGCAGGGGTGGGATTCAAATTTTTTAACAACTGGTTCTGTGGGTGTGGCTTAGGTGCTAGGTGTGGCTTGGTGGTCATGTGATTGGGTGGACATGGCTCGGTGGTCATGTTATTGGCTGGGTGTGGCCAACTCAATATCACTCACATCAAGGCATGCATCTCCTTGCCTGGTCTCTCATGACTGAGGATGCTACAACAGCTGTAAGTATGAAAAATTGTCATAAACCACTTTTTTCAGTGCCATTGTAACTTTGAATGCTCCCTCCACACAAGCAAAGTACCAGCAAAGGAGGGGAAGAAAACTCCAGAGAAGTTCCTGAGACAGGAAGTCTAGTGCTGCCAAGAACGTAATAAGGGTTAATGGAGGGGCAGTTTCTGTAAGCAACACCAGAATGTTTCCTTCCTGTCTTCCTTACAGGACTAGGCCAGTAATTTCTTCTAACAACTGGTTCTCCGAACTGTTTAGAAGGTTAACAACTGGTTCTACCAAATTGGAGCAAACTGGTAGAAAACAACCAAATTCAGAGAATGCCAAGGACTCTATGGTTCAACCCTGAGCTATAAACATCATCATATGTTGATATTCCTGAAACCTGTCCAAACTTTAGCAGGCACAAGTATGCTAAACGAGCTGATTCTGCCCTACAGAACTGGCAAAAGATCTCTTGAAATGATCAAGAACTATTTGGTTTCTACCAGAAAATAGATGGCCTTGAATCATCTTGCTATACATATCACGTTGTACCCAAAAGATACAGAATAACAGAGCTGGAAGGGATCTGGTAGGTCATCTAGTCCAAACCCCATCCACCCAAGCAGGAGACCCTACACCATTTCTGACAGATGGTGGTCCATTCTCTTCTTGAAAGCTTCCAGCGATGAAGCTCCCACAATGATCAGAATTTAGTTTTGGCTTATCATATTCCTGTGAATTCAGCAATCTGGTTTGAAAATCATGACTTACAGATGGGAACAATTTGCCAGGCTAGCTGGCTTATTCAGCAACCCATGTTTAAGAACTTAGATGTGTGAACTCAGTCACCATGAGCTTATAAAACAAAGGGCTAGAAAAGGCAAGCTTTTCAAAGACTGTTGTTAACCTTTGAAAGGTTTTTTTTAAATGATTTACGGTTTGTGATTTTCATCATGCATTAATTAGCTTATTCACTGGGGCTTCTTTGCTACAGTACGGCTTGTTTTTAAAATCGTAGCTTAATTTAATTTCTGTACCCAGCCAACTGTGGCTTTTTCCATTATTCATGATTATAGCAGTCCGTGACTCGGTACAGCAAGCAACAGTGGGCAAATCTGCTAAGGGTGGCTAAACCTAACTTGCAACTGGGGATAACAGGGTGCTGTCTCATAAAAGTATCGGACGTAATTATGGTGAGTTGCTTTAGAAGTGTGACCGGGAGGGAGGGGAGACCAGAAGAAAAGGCAAAGTGTATTTAAGCTGCTTCAGCTGTCTTTGGTTGCCAGGAACAGGGCAAGATCTAACTTGCAGCCAGAAAACTCATTTTGGAATAATTTCCAAACCACTAAAAACTCACTTGGCAATCTTAACTGGTTTTTCGTGAAGTTTATCCAACTGGAGAGTGAAAGAATAGAAATATATCATATCTAATGTCTCTGTTCCCCCCCACAGCTCAAAAATACACCAGCTTCTAGAGGCTTCTGTTCTCCTATAATTAAGGATGATTCAGCTCAGCATGGAGAAGAAAAAAAAACCAAGTAGTCTTGAAAGTACAAGGCAGTTTCAGCTCTATTTTTCAGGCTGATGCTTGTCAAAGAAACAGCAACCTAGTAACCCGTTTTACCTCCTCAGCAAACATACCCACAGTGATTCAAAGGAGATACCAAAACAAAAACAAAACCCCAACCCACATTCAGCAAAGCTTTGCAATTACATTTATCTACTTTCAATTTTTTCCTCCGGTTTCCAACTCCAAGCTTGCAACGATACACAGAAAAAAAAAAAAGGGTTAGGAAATATTTACATTCACGTGTGATTTGAACTAAGTTAGCCAAGCTAAGCTAGCTATTCCTCATGTTTATAATAACACAAAGAAAAAGATCAATGTTGTGCATAAGTAATCTTCACTGCTGTTAAAACCTGTAATATTAAATACATACTTTTCTTATGAAGTTTTTCTGATATTATACCAAATAAAAGCATCATGCTTCCCTGTCATCTTTTCTGCAAGTACTGGAAAAATGAAGATATACTGTGAGATGAAGAGATAGTCAAGAAGATACTAGATTGTGTAGAAATGAATAGACTGACATTGAAAATTAAACAGAAAGAGGATGGAGAATATTATCAAACATGGAATTTATTTTACCAATGGTTGGAAAAAAGGGGTGGAGATTAAGAATGTGATCTGTATTGTTAAGTAAATTAAATACCCAGACAACATGATATTTATTAAGCACTAAGAAATGTATTTAATAGAAAATCAATAACATTAAAAGATAAAAAGGAAAAGAGCAACGTTATCCTGCAAGGACACCAGAAAGAAAAGTACTGAAAGTGTTCATACATTGCATGAAAGCCAGAACAGACAAATCACATGGTATTCAACCAAGTGTGTAATCCAACTTCCTAAAAATCTAGGTCAGCCTTCTTGAACTTGGGATCTCCGACATGGGAAAGATTTACTGAATTGGATTTGTACAGCTATCCATCTCATACACATGTATAATAAAATAATCCGCTAAAAGCATTAAAAACAACCAATTTAAATTTTAAAAGGTGACTAAAAACAAGATGGTGGAAAAGCATCCAAAAGAATATTCAATTAATAGTAAAGAATACTTGCAGCTCAGAGTTGAAATGAGGGGTCCATAGTGCTCCTTGAGGTTGGTTGTTTTCTTGCAGATGTTTCATTACCCAACTAGGTAACATCATCAGTGCTAGTCCTGATAGCAGTGATGATGTTACCTAGTATGAATCATGAAATGTCTGCAAGATGATAGTCAAGCTCAGAGGGCACCAAGTACCCCTCATATTCAATTGACTACCGTAAAACCATCAAGCCAACTTTACCATAACCTTAGATTTCTAAGCCAGATGACAGAACCCTGCTTTAAGGGCCAGATTAAACATTTCCACTATGTTTTTGGGGGATTGTGAAAAAATAGTACTTCTGAATGGTACTATCCAGTCCCCAAGACAAAGAGTAAAGTTATTAGGTTAGCATAACAGCTGGACTATCACCGAGATAGCCTTGGTGGAACATATGGGGTTACCAACATCTGTTTGGAAACATGAATGGGAAGAAGACATTTCAAACAGAATAGATACAGAATTACAGAATTGGAAGGGACCTTGGAGGTCTTCTAGTCTGCCCCCTTTGCTCAATTGGGAGACCCTATACCTTTCAAACAAATGGCTGTCCAATCTTTTCTTTAAAACTGCCAGCGAAGGAGCACCCAACAAATTTTATAGACAAGCTCGGAGCACAAGATAGCAACCAACATGTCAGACTTCCAGGAAAACAGCAGAATAGGATCCCAATCATGAAAACATACTCATTTCTCAACTTAACAATTATCTTAGATTTTTCCTACCAGTCTTCATTCAGTTTACCAAAAGAGAATTTGCTTTTGACTTTTTTTCCCCTTCAAAGTAGAAGAGTATTTCAGAGAAATTCTCCAAGAATAGAAGGCAGGAGATTTGCATCTACTGAATCCCAAAGTAGCCAGAGGGTCTTGGTTGTTTGTTTATTTATTTATTTGGGGGCGGGGAGGGGCAACCTTCTCTTCATTGATGAGAAATACCAAAGAATGAATTTCTCCCAGAAGCTTCTTGGTAAGATAGTAGACATCTCAGCAAAAGTTTTTGAGAAAGTACTGAAAATTATTAGACAAGTTGCCTTTCACAATTCAGACAAATGATGAAAAAGAAGTAGGTGAAGTATTTTGAAATCAATGTTCAACTCCAAGATTTGGGATTTTTTTTTGAGGGGGGTGCAATTACTCTTCCAAGTCCCACAGAATTTACAAAGCCAGATTTAAGCCCTGGAATTTGCTTTCAATGTCAGGAATCAGCTATTGATCAACAAGGAATACCGAAAGTTCTTGACCTAAAACCATTGATTTAATGACTGTTACAAGTTACAGTGGCACTGAAAAAAGTGACAAGTGACTGTTTTTCACGCTTAACAACCATTGCAGCTTCCCCGTAGTCATGTGATCAATGCTTGGCAACTGGCATGTACTCATGACAATTTCACTGTCATGTGATCCCTTTTTGGGACCTTCTGTCAAGCAAAGCCAATGGGGAAGCCAGATTCTCTTAACAACCATGTTACTAATTTAAGAACAGCAGAGGTTCACTTAATGTGGCAAGAAAGGTTGTAAAACAGGACAGCATTCATTTAACAACTCTCTTGCTTATCAGCAGACATTTTGGGCTCAGGTATGGTCCTTAAATTGAGGACCACCTCAATCTGAGGAAGAAAACAAGAGGCCTCCTATTTTGGATCCAATGGGATGGGATGTTTCCTTCTTTCTCCATTGCTGTTCAGAAATAGGAATCTTCTCATCCACCCATCCGAAAAAAGCAAAATCTATCACATCAGGGGACCAAAATTTCCCCAAAGATAGGATAATTATCCTCAGGACAGATGCCGTCTCCAAAAGCTTTCGATCTGATTTCTCATGTTCAGTGTTATTGGAGGATGGAGATCACTTGTGAAGGAACGCAGGGACGACCTTGAGGACTGTTGAAGGGATGTGAAACAGCTGCTTAGTCTTGGGAAAATGGGAGGCATGAACAAGAATTTCACAATAGCCTTGGCCTTGATTCAATTTGGGTCTTGGCTTCTGAAATTCTGCAACTCTATGCCCAGTCAATAAGAGTAAAATTCTGGGTATCCACATGGTCTCTCTTTCCTAACCTGGCCTACTTGAAAGACTGGTATCATTAAAAAAGAGATTAAAGTTAACCAACACCATCAAAATGTGTTGAACTTAATTAAGCACTCCTCATGTTTTTTGGGGGGATATCTTGCTGTGGTCTGGGCTTTTGGTCCAGAAAAAGTTGGTATAACTTTGCTGTGGAATAGCACTCACCCACCTCCCTGGCACCAGGGACTGGTTTGGAAGAACCACTGTCTTCCATGGACTGGGGACGGGATAGGCAGGAGGGAAGGGGTTGGTTTTGCATACAACCTAGTTCCTGCACATGTGCAGATGAAGGTTTGCTCAGCCACCCATTGCCCATGTGGCCCAGTTCCTAACAGGCCATGGACCGGTACTGGCCCTAGGGGTTGGACCTCTGCTGTAGAGGATGCTAAAGTTTTGTTCCACATGTCAGAAATTTTATTAAAATTCTTGAAAGTTTCCAAACTAAACAGCAACACACAACTTATCTAAAAACTCTCCAAGTGAATTCACACATGCAGATTCATCACTATGTTCAACATTAATCCATATCTAAATGGGTCAATGTGAACATGCCAACCGAAAGGTCCAGTCACAATTATGCTCAGCAAGGACTTAGGAGACATCCAGATTTTTAAAATAGTTCATACACTGGTTTACATTCATACATAATGCTAAGTCAGGATTTAAAAACAAAAACTGAAAAAAGATTCTCTGGACAAGTCATAAAGGTGTGGTTGACAGGTAACACAAAGAGAACTGATACGTATCACAGAGACACCAAAGAGACACCTCCCTAGGATGATGAAAGACCGGTTACAGGGTGGTAAACCAGTAATTTATAATGAAGGTGAAATGATTTATCTATTGTCTTCACAGTTGCATCTTCTTACTCTACCAACTTCCAACACTCATTGCTGGTCAGTGAAACACAATCAGCTGTGATCATTCCACACAACAAAATTCACCAATGTTGGATTTAACCACGTTTTACTGAATCAACTTTGGTCGGCTCCCTTCACAAAACCCTGGCTTAACTGCCATTCTGATCGGCTGCAAGTACCAAGATGGGTTTTGAAAAAAATAAAAGCAAATAGCTTAGGCAAACTCAGCCACTCGCAGGCCACCAACCCATGTGGCTGCACACGTGGCAGATGGTGCCAGCCAGCCTTGGTTGCGGAACAAACACGCTTTACTTGGCAAGGGGTCGCTTGACAAAAAATTTTTCAAAGCGAAAGCTTCTTGTTTGCTTGATTGCACCACTTGGAATCCTGCTCCCCTGCATTCAACAAGTTAAACCCTCACCTGTTGGAGAACACGATCCAGAGGCTCCGCTTTGGCCAAGCTTTCGGGGGTTAACCCTGTCAGTTCTCGGCAAGGCTCACTTAGCTCCAAATTGTCTGCCTTCACCAGGCATTTGTGCAGGGTCCCTACCTGAAAATGTTTAGCAAAGAGGGCAGAGGGGAAGGAGGAGGGGGTAAGGGAAAAAAAAGAAATTAAAACTCAAGGAACTCGATGGAGCGACTTGTAGGAACAATGTGTATTTAAAAAAGGAGGTTAGAAGCACAGCTGGCTCCGTTGAAATTGGAAGGGATGGCTGGAGATGTAGTTGCTAATTTCACAAACTTCCCATCTCGGTTTCCCTCCTGGCTTTGCCTTCAAGGAGATTTGTAGCCTTCCCATAAAAGTAGAGGTTATTTTTAAGAGACCCAGCTGCAATTCTTGCATCATTCTAGTGGAAGGGAGGGAAATAAAATTCAAGTGGATCCCATCAGAATGGACTCGATTTAGAGATCCCAGAGGGGGGGGGAGCCCTTGAACCACCTCCCCTCTTGTTTTCTTTTCAAATTATTTGTTTGAAATTCACTTTGGAGTGGGGGTTGGGAGGGCGAGGAAGAAAGCAAACATAGGGATTGGACCTAATTCTTCTGGATTTGCACGAAACAGGTTTTCCTCCACTCCGGTTTAATTCCAGTATCAAGCGACAGGTTTCCCAAGCAAACATGCAGGCCTGATTATTTCAAACACAGAAACACAAAAAGGTACATATCCAATATCCCAAACATAGTTAAAAGGGCCGTTTGGGTTTTCTTTTTACAAGAAGGAAGCGCCTTTTAGAGTCTCAAACATGAAAATGTTTCTATTGACTCAGAACTAGGGAAGGTGGGAAGATTTCATTCTTTTGTAATCTGGGTTTGATTTTCCTGCTCAATTTCAAGGGAAATTTTTGAGTTGAGCTTTTAATGAATTGTCCCAGTCCAAACTTAATAGTTTCTCCCTGCTTTCTTCCAACCCACCACCCCTCCTCAAGCCAAGTTGGGGGAGGTGAGCCAAGCTCATTCCAGCGCTGGATATGTTTGCTCAGATATAGAAATCCCCCTCGGGTGGTTGAATGAAAGAGAAGAGGGATCTCAGTTAAGTAGTTTCACCTCTCTTTTTTTTTTTCCTCTCTTTTTGCAAATTGCCCAACGGTGTATGAAGAGTTTGGGAGTCATACCTTCTTGCTGGGAAGATCCACAACTTGCCACACCAACAGAATTAGTTCCCTCTCATCGGACCCCAGCTTAGCCCCATTTCCACCAGCGGATGCCCCAAACAAGACCACCAAACAGTCACTGTGCGAAGAAGAAGCCGTCATGACCACAGAAGGGGGGGAACAGCTACAATCAAAAGCAGAGGTAAAGGAGAGGAAAAATAAAAAAGAAAAAGAAGGAAGAGAGAAGGAAGAGAGAAAAAAGAACAAAATTTAAAAAAAAAAGGAGAAAGAGAGAAAGAGAAAAAAGTATAAAACAAGCCAAACACAAAAAACTTACAAATGAAGGGAACCCCCATTCCCCAAGTGATCAAAGGGAAGATATAAAAAGGTCAATCTCAGAAAAGCCAGAACTATGGGTAAAGGGAACAGGGTGAAGGTAGCTAAGATTCAAATAACATTTAATAAAAGGGGGGAAAATCTGTTTGCTGTTGTACCTGTATTTGAGGTGAGTTCTGTCTCCCCAGCTCTAACTGGGGAATAAAATTTAACAGGCAGTCCGTTTGTCTCCCTCTGACATCATGGCAGGAACCCAGCCTAGTTTTTTTTTTAAAAAAAAAGAATCTTTTTTTTTCCTCGCTCTCCTTTTCCTAAGTTACCTGCCCCTTGGTGGAAGCACATGACCTGAGTCAATTTCCCAACAGGCGAGGCCATTGGGCCTGCAGGAAAGGTAGAGGTGGGACCTGGAGCATAATCCACGCCCAGTTGAGTCTACCTGATTGGGTTTGTGTATGTTTGGTTGGGGAGGGAGGGAGGGAGGGAGACAGATCAGGAGGGAAACTCCCTTTTTCAATTTTACTTTAATTTCAGGAAGTGCCTTAACCTGTTCTGGTTTTTTTTTCTTTCTCCTCCAACCCCCTCTGTCTCTCTCTGTCTCTCTCTCTCCTGTTTCAGGAGTCCTTTATCAGCAAGCACAATGCAGTCTCCGTGCCACAATTCTGTCCAAAATGCACAAGGTGCCTCCCAGGACAGCTTCTTCCAAAAATTCCTGGTTCTAAATATATTGTGTTTGGCTCCCACCTGGTCACCTGCCCATGCAGTTCTTTGGATTGTAAGGAATATGGGCAAAACCTTTGAAGGGGAGAGTTGCTTTTAAAACTGTGGGGATTATAATCAGATCCTGCCCGGCATAAAATGAAATGAACCTGCCTGGTGTGAGTCAAAAGCCCAATCTCAGAATTATAATTCATATAATTCAATTCAATGTGTGGAGGGTGAAGGTTGTGTGTTTGTGTTTATTTTCATGGTCATGATGTGCACTAAAGATGGTGTTTGATTTCATTGTACAATGTGCAATGACAATAAACTAAAACTAATAAGGCTAGTTCTCTGGCGTTATGGAGGAGCAAAACATTTTAGTTTGAAATAAAAGCAGCTTCTAAAGCAGTGTTTTTCACACTTGACAACCTGAAGATAGCTGGACTTCAACTCCCAGAATTCTGGAAGTTGAAGTACACGCATCTTAAAGTTGCCAAGTTTGGAAAATAGGGTTCTAAAGAATAATGACCAACTGAACAAATGCAAGCAGCTCACCGGTTTCTTTGAAAACCCATTGGCTATTTAAATTTCCATTCTATTTTTTAATAATCCCAGCAGGGAAATTGCCTTTATTAAAAGCAGCTGAATTCAACATGACCCATTCTCAACAGAGCCCTATCTATTTAGACTTGCATTTATTTTCCTAGAATGGACAACCAACCACCTTAGGGGGAAAATAATTTATATTTTAATACAGGATATCCAGCCAAATCCCCCTACTTCTAGATATGCTTATTGAGATCAGATTCTAGAATTAATAGGTATTGAAAGAAAGCACCTGGGTGAAACATTTTAAAACAGCCTCCAGTAACTGCTTTGAAGAGATGCAAACAACTACAACATCATACTTAATAAAACTTGTTTAGTGACCATTCAGAGTTATAACTGGCCTGAACTAGTAGGATTTGTAAGTCCTCTTAGTTGTGACTGTTGCAGCATCCACAGCATGATTGTGATTTGGGCACTTCCATCAATTAGAGGTGCTCCTCAATTTACAACCTTAATTGAGCCAAAAAATTTTTGCTGTGCAAAAAGATAGTTATTAAGTGAGTTTTGCCCCATTTTACCATCTTCCTTGTCACTTGTCACTGCAGTTGTTAAGTTAGTAACACAGTTCTAAAGTGACTTTGACTTTGCTGGTCAGACAGTCACAAAAGGAGATCACATGACCTCAGGACACTGCGACTGTCATAAATATGAGTCAGTTGCTAAGCGTCTGAATTCTGATCATGTGCCCATATGGATGCTGCAATGGTCATAAGTGTGAAGAAAACAGCCATAAGTCACTTTTTCCAGTGTCATTGTAACTATGACTGGTCACTAAATATGAATGGTTGTAAATCAAGGACTATCTGTATGACTTTGCAGAAATTTGTAACTTTCCTTGCCAGCTTCCTACAAACAAAAGGGAAACCTGTATGGAAGATGGCAAATTGTGGTCATGTGATGTCCTCACTTAATGACTATGTGTAAATTCGCTTAACGATGACAACCAAGACTGCTGGAATTGCCATTGCCAACGGGGACATGGATGTGAAGTTGCTCTTAATGACTGAGCCACTTAAGCAACAGAATTTCTGGTCCCAGGTATCATTGTTAAACCAGGGCTATTTGTATTATCCCACACAACCCACAATCCCCCAAAAACATTTTCAGAGTCCAATTTGAAGCATTGAAGAGCCATGGTGGCGGAGTGGTCAGAATGCAATATTGCAGGCTAACTCTGCCAACTGTCATGGTTTGATCTTGACTGGCTCAAGGTTGACTCAGCCTTCCATCCTTCCGAGGACAGTAAAATGAGGACCCAGATTGCTGGGAGCAATATACTGACTGTAAACTGCTTAGAGAGGGCTGTAAAGCACTGTGGTATATAAGTCTATTGCTATTGCACTAATGTATCCTGGCTTTAGTACTGAATGAAAAGTGAGATATGAGTCTAATGCATCAATAAACACATAATAAATATCCTATGCTTTGCTACTGTTGTAGCTTCTTAGTTTCATGTTTTAAGGTTAACTCTATTTTTTTTAGGTGAGCCAAACAAGCTAGTTAGAGAAATAGGTAAACTGTGCATACATTTTGCTTATAACTCTTTCACATAAACAAACAGAGAAATAGCAATAGAGTAGCTAAATACTCTGAAGGTGGAGGAACTTTCATTCCAATTTCAGAATCCTTCTGGTGAGCTGTAGTCCTAATTTTCCATCTTGGTGTTGCTTATTTAAATCAACAGCAAGATGCAGAATTTCAAGGGAATATTGCTTAATTTAGCTGTAGGTAAATGTCTTTCTAGATGGTCACACTGTAACAGAAATATTATATAAATGATATTTTCAGGCAAACTGGCAGACTTCCTCTTCATTTGTTATTATTTAAAAATCTGAAAAGTTGCTTTCCTTCACAAGGACATGGATAGGACACGTATATCTTAGAAAATAGAAACTACTCTCTCCCCCACCCCGAAAATAAATCATAACAAGGTGCTTCATTACATTTGCTCCACTTCTCAGTAAAGAAAACAAATTAATATGAAGGAAAATACCCTGCACAGCTGGAATGGAGGGCAGGAAGCCATTTCACATATTTTGCCTTCTGGGAAAATGGAAATCAGCCTCGCCCAACCTGACAGCCATTTTGTGAGGGTACTAACCAGTCTTCCTAGCAGTCTTCCTTTTGGGGAAAACCTCCATTTCTCCTTCCCCAAAGTCCAAGTGGACCAAATAATTTGGGGGGGGGGAATGAGGGTTATCTGAATCATACCTTATAGGAGAAGACTCCTCAGAATTGGAAAAGCTGAAAGAAAACATAAAACTGAGAACCTGCAAGGCTAGAGATGACTTGAAACACATCCAAATACTCTGTTTATATGGTGCTAAAAGTTAAAACTGAGGGAGTCTGTGGACCAGAGATGGGTGGGAGGGCGTCTCCCTTACCTGGTTGGGAGAATACCTGTGGAAATTAATGGCTTTTAAGACCTAATAGAATGGAAATGTTTGCCTGGAACACACAGGTAATTTGAACAGGTGGGCTGTGAAGGGATTCTATCAAATGCCTTTAACAGCAGCTGGTCCAAGATGGGGATGGGGGAGAGAAAAACAGTCCTTCGTATTATATATATTGGAAGGGGGAGATTGGTATAGCAAGCAGCCATCTTGGAGGGAGCCAGGAATAAGGCAGACAGGTTCAATTTGCCTTGCACTTTCCCCAGAAGTTTTCTTTTTCTGTACAGGTAGTTCCCAACTTACAATGATTCATTTAGTGGCTGTTCAAAGCTACAACGGTGCTGAAAAAAGTGACTTATGACCATTTTTCACACTTACGACTATTGCAGCATCCCAATAGTCATGTGATCAAAATATAGGTACTTGGCAACTGACTCATATTTATGACCATTGCAATGTCCCAGGGGTCATATGATAAACTTTTGTGACCTTCTGGCAAGCAGAGAAAATGGAGAAGCCTGATTAACTTAACAGCTGCAATGATTCACTTAACAACCGCTGCAAGAGAGGTCGTAATATGGAGCAAAACTCACTTCACTGCCTTGCTTAACAACAGAAATTTTGGACTCCATGGCAGTTGTAAGTTGAGGGGACTACCCTTTATATGTAAAAAGGACACTTCTGTTTTTCTACTTTATACTCTTGAGTGCTTGAAGATTTATTTTCTTTCCTATTTTTTCTTCACTTGGCTTTTTGTTTTTTTGGGGAGACTAGTTTAGAACATTCTTCCCACCAAAAACTCCTGCGTTTTAAATACCTAAAACTGAAATGGAGACCAAAAAAAAAAATTAGGAAGGCAACAATAAACAGATTTGTTGAAAATGTAAGGAGCCTGCCTCTTCAGTTTTATCATTTTTGTTAAAATGACTGGCCTGCATGACTGACTGAGAAATTCTGGGAGTTGAAGTCCGCAAGTCTCAAAGTTGTTAAGTTTGGAGACCCCTGCTATGCTCTCAGTGTGTCTCAATTTTAAGTGTGGCTGGGGAATTCTGGGAACTGAAGTCTGCAAGTCACTTTAAAATTTGGGAAACACCGATAGAGACCATCATAACAGAATCTTGAAAGCATGACTATTTATTTATATCCCTTCATTATTTTCATCAAGGCCAAATATTTTACTCAAGGCCAAATACTCTTTCCTCCTCCTTCTCTTTTCCCCCCACAACAACAACCCTGTGAGGTGGGTTGGGCTGTGAGAGAGACTGGATGACCCAAGATCATCCAGTTGGATTTCCTGGCTAAGGCAGGATTAAAATTCACCACCTCCTGATTTCTTTACCACAGGACCAGTCTGGCTCCTTTTCTGTTTGTTTCCTTCCTTTTTATACCAAAGAGAATCAAGGCAATGCAATCTCAAAGCTTCTTTATTATGCTTTCCTGTTTTTCCAGGCTCACCACATATTTTCTCCAAGGTTATTTCTATACTTCTCCACCGTCAGCTATCTAGCACAAGGCTCTTCAAACTTGGCAAGTTTAAGACTTGTGGACTTCAATTCCCAGAATTCCTGAGCTAACATAACTGGAGGAGGAATNGGACTTCAATTCCCAGAATTCCTGAGCTAACATAACTGGAGGAGGAATTCTGGGAGTTGAAGTCCATAAGTCTTAAAGCTGTCAAGTTTGAAGACCCCTAACCTAGCATATCTAAGGAATTCTGCAAGGGATCAGTGGTACTGGTGATTATTAAGGCTTTCAGGCATACATTCAACAGGTAGAGCTTTGACTGCAATTACCGCCATCTTGACTTTTGTGATTTCATCCTGCAAACATTCATGCAATCAAATTTTAGACTATCTTTTGAAATGGACTTTGTTTTTAATTATAGCATTTTTGTTATGATTAGTGTCTTGTATTAGGACAGACTTTTAAATTATTGCTTTCCCTGCTTTTAATTAAATAATTTATTGTTCTCTTTTAAGAGATATCTCTGGCTCCTTTGAGAGGAAGGCCAGATTACAAATAAAGAACAATATAAATTAATCCAAGATCCAAGCATCAAAGGCTTCCTGAGAGGAAAATTGGAGAAGACAATTGTCAGTTATACATCCATGGTAAAACCCTAGAGCCAAGAGATGAAATAATGTTTTTGTTTTTCTGAAAATAGGGGAGTAGCTTGTGGTCTATTGTGAAATGAATCTTTTGTCAAAAGAAGCTAATTATATGTAGATAAGAGTGTATATCCGTTCACTGTTAGAAGTTGTCTTTACAATTGTTTAGTGACCATCTGAAGTTACCACAACGCTGAAGAAAATCCACTTCTTTGTAGTCAGCAATTCAGTCAGGCCAACTGTGTTGGAAAACCCACAATACCTAAACACTCATAGAACAATAGAGCTGGAAGGGACCTTAGAAGTCATCTAGTCCAACCTCCCTGTTCAAGGAGGGAGACAGAGGCACCACCCCTTCCATGGGGACTTCATAAGATGTGGGCAATTCCTACATTTCTTGGCCTACAAAGCTGGGAAGGGCCCCACCAAGGTTTGCCCAGCAGCAGTTGCCCTTCTCCTACAGGTCATAACTCCAAGGAACTCACATGGGGTGAACAAGGAAGGCTTGTAGGGTCCCAGGGCTATGAAGAAAGCAGGGAAAAGGCCTAGGGTAGAGAAAGGCTGAGCCTCCATGGGCCTCGGCCCAGCCAAAGAGGTAGGCCAAAGCTCCGGGCCTCCTCTACTCACTTCTCTACAAAGTGGATTTATTTTGCTTCCTTCAGTGGAAAGTATTTCATCCTCTGTGTCATTCCAAACACAAATAGTCCTGGACTTATGACCATAACTGGGACAAGCATTTCCATTGATAAGCAAGGTCATTAAGTGAGTTGTTCCAATTTTACCACCATTCTTGCCCCAGTTGTTAAGCGAATCACTGCACTTATTAAACTAATATTGCCATTATGAAACACATCCAGCTTTCCTCATTGACTGCTTGTCAGAAGCCAGCTGGAAATATCACAAATTTTGATCATATCATCCAGAATGTCACAACCATTGTAAACACAAGCCAGTTGCACCCAGATTTTGATCGTGTGACTGTGGGGATGCTGTGATGGTCATAAGTAAGAGAACAGGTCGTATCTCACTCACAAAGTGTCAGTGTAACTTTTACAAGGACGATCTTACCAAACGATATTTTCCATGGTCCTCCTGTTTTTGGAAATTGGGCAATTGTATTTTCACCCCATAAACCTGGATTATGCACCATTCTCTTCCATGGATTGTCACTTTCAATCTTGTCATTTTCTCAAGTTGTCATGGTATAAAATGTCACTTTCTACAGTGATTCTGGATTGTGTCAGAGTCAGGGATGTGAGTATTTTTGCAGTGATGAGAGATTCCAGGTGCTCCAAGCTAGCAAAGTTTAAGTGAAACTGGGATTTTGCCAAGAAAAGGCTTATTCTTGCTTTAATATGACTTTTTTTGGTCATATTTATAGAAACTCCTCTTTTCAGGTTATAACCCAGGTCAATGTTAATGTGTGGTGATAATTGATTGAATTGCCTATAGCTAAACTTTCAAAGCATCATTCAGCTTGATGATATTCCTTACTCGTTCCGTCTTTCCCCCTTCTTGCAAACAGAAGGAATGACTGAGCAGATTGTAACTTAAATGTTCAGATCTGTGTTGTTCTATGAGATTTGAGCATTGTTAGAATAAATTGTTAAATTAGAGCTCTTCAATCTTGGCAATTTTAAGACTTGTGGACTTCAACTCCCAGAATTCCTTAGCCAAAGTTGCCAGGTTGCTTTAAATTATATGGGACTGAATCTCTGGAGAGATGTCATCCAACCTGGTGGTGCTATTGAGTTTGGAGTCTGTGTGGTCTGTGCCCCCGATTACTTCATTTCCTTCTTGAGGAAGAACTGATCTGGGTAGACTTTCACAACAAGCAGGAGTGGCAGGCAGGGGCTGTAGGTAACAAGGGAGAAAGGACAGAGTTTGGGAAAAGTTCAAGTGAGCTGGTCCCAGGTATTTTCAGGAGTAATTGCCCCAGGGGCAATCGAGGGTAAGAAGGTGTTAAGAAAGAACAGCAAGGAGCTGTGAAGTCAAAACTAAGGACAGCTGCTGAGGTAGGAGGGAGAGAAAGAGAAAGAGGGCTCAGATGGAAAAAAATATTTGGTTTTTTTGGGGGGGTGGGAGCAGGAGACTTAGATTTCTCAAAGGAAGCAACCATCTTCCAAGGTGGGTTGATGGTTTTCCCTCCATTCTCCATTTAACTGCTTTCCCCTCTCTCAAATATCACAACACAAATAGGAAAATTGGTCTAATTAGGAGAAATGAAGTGAGAAGCTTAGAAGCTGAAATCTGACCATGGAACATTATAGAATCAAGAGAAGCATGAGTACCACTATAATGCCTTGGTAGGACCTCACTTGGAATATTGCATCCATTTTTGGTTGCCACAATATTAAAAAAAAGATGTTTTTTATACTCTAGAAAGAGTGAGAGAAGAGCAGTAAAGATGATTAGGGAACTGGAGACTAACACATATGAAGAACAGCTGCAGGAATTTGGTATGTCCAGTTTAATGGAAAGAAGGACTAGAGGTGACATGATAGAAGTATTTCAGTATTTGAGGGGCAGCCACAAAGGAGACAGGGCCAAGCTATTCTCCAAAGCACCAGAAGGCAAGGCAAGAAGCAATCAAACTAATCAAGGAGAGAACCAACCTAGAACTAAGCAGATATTTCCTGACAGTGAGAACAATTAATCAGTGGAACAACTTCCCTCCAGAAGTTGTGAGTGCTCCAACACTGGAGGTTTTTAAGAAGAGATTGGACAGCCATGTGTCTGAAATGGTGTAGAGTTTCCTGCTTGAGCAGAGAGTTGGATTAGAAGACTTTTAAGGTATTTTCGAAGTTCTAACTCTGTTCTCTTTATTTTTAGCCTTATAAAACCTTACATGTTTGACACTTTCCTACCTGGAAACAGACAGGTGTGCATTTGTGTCTTTATGGGTGAGGCATGTTATGATATTTGGTCATGTCCCAATTCCAGATGGTTATGCAAGAATCTGAATAGAATAAAAACATTATAGGAGGTGGAGTTCATCATGGATCAACCAGATCACTCTTGCTGCTACAAAGCAGCAGTGCCCCAAACAAAGGGAATAATTATTATATTCTGCAAATTTAATGAATTATATTGGGGCAACAAAATAAGGTTCCTATTCTCCAGTTTCCCTAAATTGGGAACATACAGCATAACGTGGGTCTATGAATCAAGTTCTGTTTTGGGGAGACTGTCTCTTCTAGATTTCTTTGATTCTTATTTGATATTTGTGGCATGGTGTGTCAGTCCAGAACATAGAATAACAGAGTTGGAAGGGCTGTTGGAGATCTTCTAGTCTAACGCCATGTTCAAGCAGGAGATCTTATACCATCCTGGTCAAATGGTTGTCCAACCTCTTCTTGAAAACCTCTAGTGATGGAGCATCCACAATTTCTGGGGGCGAGCCATTAATTAATTGACTGCACATAACAAATAAATTAAAATTATTCTCACAATCATGAAATTCCTCCTTAGTTCTAGGTTAGATTTCTCTGATAATTTTCCGTTTGTTACTTCTCATCCTATCCCCAGAATAGGCTGACCTTCTTTTCTCTGAGGCAGCTCCTCAAATATTGAAAGACTTCTATCATGACATCCCAATCCTTCTCTTCATTCGACATATCCAGTTCCTTCAACCATTCATCATCCAGATTCTACAACCTGGATAGTGATGGCCTCGTGCCATCTCCATGAATTGACCTTGAATTAGACAGTGACTCATGGACAGGTGTGAAGACCATGCATTACTTTTCTAGACATAAGGAGACAAGTTTGAAAAATGTTGGGTTCTAGTTGCCCAAAGGCAAGGCTAAACTGAGACAAGCCAACTCCCTAAACAATAGAAAGATATCTTGCTTCACCCACCAATACCACTCCCATAACTTTCCTTTCCATCACACTCTCTGTCCTGTTCCTTCTCAGCAATAACCCTAAATTTTAATGTTTAGAAGTTTAATGAAAAGAAGAACTACGGGTGATATGATGGCAGTGTTCCAATATTTGAGGGGCTGCCACAAGGAAGAGGGGGTCAACCTATTCTCCAAAGCACCTGAAGACAGGACAATAAGCAATGGATGGAAACTAATCAAGGAAGCCATCCAACCTAAGGAGGAATTTCTTGACAATTATAACAATTAATTAGTGGAGCAACTTGCCTCTAGAGGTTATGGGTGCTCCATTACTGAAGGTTTTTAAGAAGAGATTGGACAACATTTGTCTTAAATAGTATAGGGTTTATACACGGGTGGGATTCAAGTTTTTTAACAACCAGTTATGTGGTCGTGGCTTAGGTGGTGGGCATGTCTTGGTAGTCATGTCATTGGTGTGGCCAATTCAATATCACTCACATCAAGGCACGCATCTCCTCCCCTGGCCTCTCATGACTGTAGGGATGCTGCAACAGTTGTAAGCATGAAAAATGGTCATAAGTCACTTTTTTCAGTGCCAATGATCCACTGCACACAAGCAAAGTACCAGCAAAGGAGGGGAAAAATACTCCAGAAAAGTTCCTGAGACAGGAAGTCTAATCCTGCCAAGAATGTAATCAGGGTTAACGGAGAGGCAGTTTCTGTAAGCAACACCAGAATGTTTCCTTTCTGCCTTCCTTACAGGATTAGGCCAGTAATTTCTTCTAACAACCAGTTGCCCCCTTTCCCAGTCTCAAATAATGTCATTACCCCCATCACCACCAACAAACATCATACTATTTGGCATCAATACTGGATGCCAGCAATGACACTGTCAACTGGATCCTTGACTTATAGCAGTTACAGATTGCTCCATTACCCCCAGAATATGCCCATCTGCAGTTTAAGAATCACTGATCTAGATGCTGCCTTAAATGTCCCAGTGTGGTCCATTGGTGGATGGGCACAGCAGTTGTCTGCATAACTACATCACAACCCTTTCAGAGTGATGTCTCATGGCACAATCAAGTGGCTGTAGGTGCCAAAGAGATCTAGCAAGAACTTGATCCTCTTCATTGTCCAGACCTTGTCTCCTAAAAGTAGGGTCTGCTTCATTTCACCTAAGGATCGAGCCATAATGTCAGGTGCAAGGAAACTGGACCATCCATTAAGTTGCAACATAGAAGATTTATTCAAGCCTATATACAACTATATACTAAAATTGTGGGACGTAGTGATTCAGTGGCTAAGATACTGAGCTTGTTGATCAGAAAGGTCAGCAGTTTGGCGGTTCTAATCCCTAGCACCGTGTAATGGAGTGAACTCCCATTATTTGTCCCAGCTTCTGCCAACCTAGCAGTTCAAAAGCATGTAAAAAAATGCAAGTAGAAAAATAGGGACCCCTTTGGTGGGAAGGTAACAGCATTCTATGTGTCTTCAGTGTTTAGTCATGCCGGCCACATGACTATGGAGACGTCTTTGGACAGTGCTGGCTCTTCAGCTTTGTAATGGAGATGAGCACCGCCCTGTAGAGCCAGAAACAACTAGCATGTATGTGCAAGGAGAACCTTTACCTATATACAATAATCTAGTTAACTAAAGTTTAACACTAAATTAGCACCACATAAGAAGGAGTTGGACTTGGGTTGTTTGTGGCAATGTAAAGATTCTAACTTGATGACACATTTAACTCCACCCCCAGCTCTGCCTGCTCTTCTCCTACACCTATGTAGAGGGATCCTATTCATGGTCAACCAGACATAACCTATCAACCCTTTGTACCAATTTCATCGAATAATAAAGCTAGCCCCGCATGAGGAATATCCAACTGGAATGGAAATAAATATAAATTCAGCAGATGTTTGAATGTGTTTTGCCAAATGATGGGAACAACCCAATATAGAGCCCTGGTGGGCCCCAATGGTTAGAATGCAGTATTGCAGGCAAACTCTGCCCACAGCCTGGAGCTCAATCATGACGCAACTTGAGGTTGACTCAACCTTCCATCCTTCCAAGATCAGGAAAATGAAGACTGAGATTGTTGGGGAAAATATGCAAATAGTGCTCACATTGTAAACTGCCTGGAAAGTGCTATAAAGCACGATGGGGCATTATATAAGTCTAAGTGTTATTGCTATTGCTATAAAGGGATCCTAGAACTGTCTCAGAAATATAAGTTGTCTTCAGAGCTTTGCAAACACATATGAAAGTCAAACAGTTCAGCTCTTCAGCTCCATCCTTTCAAATTTATGCACCTGTCTCATGAAAACAGCACATGTTTCTGCAGCGTAAAGCAGCAATTTAGAAGATTTTCAAATGATGGTGGTATTTTATTAGCCAAGAAACAGTATGACAATATTGACTTTTTTTTCAAATGCTAAGTATATGGACAACAGGTGCAGGATACGATGTCCCTCCCTCCTCTCTACCAGAATCCTATTTGATACAAGGACGTGCCTTGATCTGGCCCTCCCAGATGTCCTCAGTTGCCAGCTCCACACCCACCCAATTTGGCACATAGTTTGGCTTTGAAGAACGCAAAGTTGTGTTGTGAAAGCTGGTTGTGAAAGCAAAGCAAAGAAACTGCAGCATTTTGGTACCTAGCTCAAAAATGCCCCATAAAATCTTTCCTTGGCTCTCCTAATATATGACACACTCTCTGGTATTCTCATAATGGGTTGGGACATCTCAGATTTACATCTAGAAAGAGCCCCAGGTTGGGAAAGAGTTCTGAAATAACAGAAGAAAGTTGAAGTAGAAGGTTTTCCTCCAAGAGTTGTTCTTTGTGCAGGGCGATTTTGCAATTTTGCAAAACTTGGGCCAAGTTTGAATGCAGTTCTGAACCTTGTCAAGCCCATTCCCTCCACAGTCCTTGTATATTCCGTTCAAGTCTTTGCCTGACTGATTTTCTCTGTTCGATCCCCAGTTGGCATTCTTCTTTGTTCTTCAGGGTGGTACCATGTAGCAATTAGCAGAGGTGGGCAGGGAAGAATTACATCTGAGAAGATAGACTGGGGAAAGGTTTACAAGTCCTCCCCAGGGAATCCTCTTTCTCTCATCCTGCCTCTCCCACTGACTTTTGTTGGCCCCAAAGTGAGTAACATTGGACACACCTGCTAATCCTGGTGGAAAGAAGCTGATAACACATTGAGTGAAAAATGTAGCTTCTTTCTGAAAAAGCTCCTTGGATGAGAAGCGAAATGTCTTCAAAGAAAAACCAGACAGTTCAGTTGCCTCTTGAAAAAAAAGCACCTTTGGGACTTCTTTCTTGAAGGACTGTTCCTTTTGAAAACTGATGGGGAACTATTGGTCTTCTGAAGTCAGGTTTCCTTCAGATGGATTGGGACCCTAATCCTAATGGCATCAATTATTCAGAATTGGTCAAGTCAACACATTTATTTATTTGCTTCTTAGACTTATCTTCCACTTTTCCTCCAGGAGCTCCAGTGTATTTGTATGGGGCTCCCTCTCCATTAGCAACCCTGAGAAGTGGACTGAGCTAAGGAAGAGAGAATGGCCCAAAATCACTGCATGAAATTATTTATTTTTATTTTATTTGTTTGTCAAACATGTACAAGATAACAAGTACAGGTATGAACATAAAACATAAACAAAGGAAGCAAATACAGATAAATGGGGACAGTAAGACTAGATGATAGGCACACAGGTACTCTTAGGCACACCCCCTTTAACGACCTCTTCAAGAATGGGGGTGAGGTCCATGGTAGACAGTTTGAGGTTGAAACTGTGAAGAGTTGAGGCTGTAATAAGCCAAATAAGAAAATACGTCGGGTAGGGCGTTCCAGGTGTTGAGACCACTCTGTTGCTGAAGTCGTATTTTCTGCAATCGAGTTTGGAGCAGTTTACCTTGAGTTTGTATCGGTTGCTTGCCCATGCATTACTGTGGTTGAAGTTGAAGTTGTTGACAGGCAAGATGTTATAGCAGACAGTTTTGTGAACTATGCTTAGATCGGACCGCACGCGGCGCACTTCTATGATTAGGAATGAACTTGAACTTGACTTGGATCTCCTTAGTCCTATTCCAACATCTTAAAAGGAGAGTGGAAATGGGAAAGAAAAGCAGCACTGTGTTCCCTGCTCTTGATTTCAATAGGGTAGATTTATTTGAAATATAGCTAGTTTGCTAATTAATGCTTGGAGGGGAGACCACTAAGAAACCCCACAGAAGTAGTAGACTATATTGAGAAATGAAAAAAAAAATCTGTGAAGGCAGCAACTGCAAGCCACTTTAAGATTGTTGTCAGGAAAATGGCAAGAATAGGCCGATCCCTGGAGTTTAGCTGTACTCAGCCTGAAGGAGATGTTATCTTCTTCGTTTACTGCACCCCAGTTGCCATGGGAATGTTTGAGAGGCAGCCACACCTTTGTGGACACCGCCCAGGTGACTCAGAAAGAGCAAAGCAAACTGCACAGGTTGACCTTGTAAAATCTCAGCAGGCAAAAGGGTAGGTCTTGGCGATTGGCTATGGAAGTTTAATAAGGAAAGCGATCGCAGAAAGCAGAGCTTTCCAGAGGCCAACTTTCCAACATGGTCTTCTTTGAGCAGACAGCAGAGCCATATTTTAAAACAGAATTAAATTTAGCAGGAAAAAAAAGGGGGGCAGGAGAAGCAGAAACCAAATGCACCAATAAAGAGGAGGAGATACTTGGATTGATAGTAATAATTGTGTGTGGGGGGAAAAGAGATTAAAATAGCAGTTGACTCACTTGAGTATCAACCAACGGGACTGATGTTGCTGCAAAACCAAAACCAAAACCAAAACCAAAACCAAAACCAAAACCAAGTCCAATAGAATAGAATAGAATAGAATAGAATAGAATAGAATAGAATAGAATAGAANACCAGAACCAGAACCAGAACCAGAAATGGAACCTGAACACGAACCCGAACCCGAACCCTCCAATTTATTTTTTCAATGCATTTTAGTTGAAGAGATGGAGAATCCTCATAGAAAAGGTCATACCCCTTCAAAGGATTATGTTGCGCTGTGAATTCATTGGCGAAATCCATTTTGCGCTTTGACTTCATAGGGACCTAACCCTAACCCTAACCCTAACCCTAACCCTGAGAATAACCCTAACCCTAACCCTAACCCTAACCCTAACCCAAACCCTAACCCAAAATTAAGCTAAGCACTAACCCTAACCCTAACCCGAACCAGAACCAGAACCAGAACCAGAACCAGAACCTGAACCCAAATCTAAATCCGAACCAGAACAGAACTAGAACCTGAATCGGAACCATAACCAAAACCAGAACCCGAACCAGAACCCGAATCAGAACCTGAACGCGAACCTGAACCAGAATCCAAACCAAAACCACAACCAGAACCAGAACTAGAACCAGAACCAGAACCAGAAACCAAATCCCTAAGCAGAACCAGAACCAGAACCTGAACCCGAATCTAAATCCGAACCAGAACCAGAACCTGAATCGGAACCTGAACCCGAACCCGAACCCGAACCCAAACCCTCCAATTTATTTCTTCAATGTATTTTAGTTGAAGTGATAAGAGAGTCCTGATATAAAAGGTCATACCAATTCAAAGGATAATGTTGCGCTGTGAATTCATTGGTGACATCTATTTTGCGCTTCGACTTTATGAGGACCGAACCCTAACCCTAACCCTAACCCTAACCCTAACCCTTACAATAACCATAATCCTAAAACAATAACCATAACCCTAACCATAATCCTAACCCTAACCCAAACCCTAACCCCAAATTAAGCAAAGCACTAACCCTAACCCTAATCAGAACCAGAACCAGAACCAGAACCTGAACTTGAACATGAACCCGAACCCGAACCCGAACCAGAACCAGAACCAGAACCAGAATCCAAAACCAGAACCAGAACCAGAAACCAAAACTGAACCAGAACCAGAACCAGATCCCTAAGCAGACAAAGAACCAGAAACTGAACCCGAATCTAAATTCAAACCAGAACCAGAACTAGAACCTGAATCGGAACCTGAACCCGAACACGAACACGAACCCTCCAATTTATTTCTTCAATGTATTTTAGTGAAGAGTTAAGAGAGTCCTTGATATAAAAGGTTCATACCCCTTCCAAAGGATTTGTTTGCGCTGTGAATTCATTGGTGTCATTCCATTTTGCGGCTTCGACTTTATGAAGGACCTAACCCTAACCCTAACCTAACCCTACACCAACCCTAAGCTAACCCTAAAGCAACCCTAACCTAACCCTAACCCTAAAGCTAACCCTAACCCTAACCTTACCTAATCCGAACCCGAACCCGAACCCGACCGAACCCGAACCCGAACCCTAAACCATACCCGACAGCCCTATTCCCTAACCCTAACCTAACCCTAAACCCTAACCTAAACCCTAACCCGTAACCGGACCGGAACACGAACCCGAACCAGAAACCAGAACCCAACCAGACCAGAACCAGAAGCAAAACCAGAACCAGAACCAAAACCCAGACCCGAAACTCAGACCAGAACCAGAACCAGAACAAAAACCAAAAACCAAAACCAAAAACCAAAACCAAACCAAAACCAGAACCAGACCAGAAACAGAACCAGAATCAGAACCAGAACCATATCCTGAAATCAGAACACAGATCCCGAATCAGAAAGCAAGAACCAGAATAGAACCTGAATCGGAACCTGAACCCGAACCGGAAACCCTCCATTTTATTTTCAATGCATTTTTAGTTGAAGAGATGGAGAATCTCTAGAAAAGGTCAATACCCCTTCAAGGTTATGTCTTGAGCTGTGAATTCATTGGCAACATCCATTTTGCGTCTTCGACTTCATGGGGACCTCAACCCTAAACCCTACCCAACCCTGGACAATAACATACCCTAACCCTAACCCTAAACCTAACCCTACCCAAACCCTAACCCCAAAATTAAGCCTAAGAACTAACCCTAACCCTAACCCCTACCCCTAACCCTAACTAAAACCGTAAACCCTAACCCGAATGGAACGGATCCGGAAGCCGGAACCTGAAAACCCGAACCCCGAACCTGAACCAGAACCCAAACCCAGGACCAGAAACAGAAGCAAGACCGCGAACCAAGAACCAGAAACCAAACCCGAACCTAGACCAGAACCAGAACTAGAACCAGAAAAACCAAAAACCAAAACAGAAGCCAGAAACCAGGAACAGAACCAGAACCAGAACCAAAACTGAATCTGAATTAAATTAAATCCGAACCAGAAACCAGAACTTAGAATCTGAATCGGAACCTGAAACGCCGAACCAGAACCTCAATTTACTTTTTCAAATGCTATTCTTAGTTTGGAAGGAGTGGACGATCCTCATAGAAAAGGTCATACCCCTTCAAGGATTATGTTGCGCTTTGAGTCATTGGGAAACATCCATTTTGCGCTGCGACTTCATGGGGGACCTAACCCTAAACCCTAACCTAACCCTACCCTAACCCTACCCTAACCCTGACAATTAAACCCTTCCACTAATCCTAGACCCTAACCGCAAACCATGAACTCAAAATTAGAAGCACTAACCCAAACCAGAACCAGAAACCTGACCTGAACCTGAACCCGAACCCGAAACCAAACCAGAACCAGAACCAGAATCCAGAATCCTAGAATCCAAATCCAGAACCCAGAACAGAAGGCAGAAGCAGAATCATAAGCAGAAGCAGAACCTGAACCAGAACCAAAACTAGAACCTGAATCGGAAACCTGAACCGCATCCGAACACCGAACCCTCATATTGTTTCTTCAAATGTATTTTATTTGAAGAGATAGGGAATCCTTCATAGAAAGTGTCAATACGCCCTCAAGAGGTTATGTTGCCGCTCTGACGTTCATATCGGCACATCCATTTTGCGCTTTCGACTTCATGTGGACGTCACCCTAACCCCGACCCCACCCCAACTCTAACCTAATACTAACGCGAAACCCGAACACGAACCCGAACTGAACCAGAATCAGGAATCAGAATCAGAACCAGAATCAGAATCAGAACCAGACCAAGGACCAATATCCCGAATCAGAAACCAGGAACCATAACCCGAATCTGAATCTAATCCAAACCAGAACCAGAACTAAAACATGAAATTAGGAACCCGAACCCGAACCCGAACTCCAATTTTATTTTTTCATGTATTTAGTTGAGAGATAGAGAAATCCTCATAGAGAAGTTCATAACCCCTTCAAAAGGATTATGTTGCGCTGTCGAATTCCATTTGGCGACATCCATGTTTGGGCGCTTTCACTTCCATGGGGACCTAAACCATAACCAAACCTAACGCTAACCCTAACCCTACCCTAACCTAACCGGAACCGGAACCCGAACCCAAACCCAACCCCAAACCAGAAGCAAAACCAAAACGCAGAACCAGAATCAGAAATCAGAAGCAGAACTAGATCCCGAATCAGACCAGATCCCGAATTCAGAGAAACCAGAACCAGAAACCCGAATCTGAATCTAAATCCGAACCAGACACAGAACTATCAACCTGAATAGGAACCCGAACCTCCAATTTATTTTTTCAATGTATTATTAGTTGAAGAGATAGAGTCCTTGATAAAAAGGGTCCATACCCATTCAAAGGATTATGTTGCGCTGTTGTTCCATTGGCGAATCCGATTTTGCTTTCAACTTAATGGGACACTACACCCTAACCCTACGCTAACCCCAACCCTAACCCTAAACCCCTAACCTAACCTTACCTAACCCAAAATTAAGGTTAACCTAAACCCTAACCCTTACCTCACCTAACCCCGAACCCGAACCTCGAACCCTAACCAACCCGAAACCGAACCCGAACCCGAAACAGAAACCTAACCAGAACCTGAACCCGAATCTAAATCTGAAACCAGAACCAGAACTAGAACCGGAATCGGAACCTGAACCCGAACCCGAACCGACCCTCCAATTTATTTTTTATCACTCTTTAGTTGAAAAGTGGAGAATTCTCATCGAAAAGGATCATACCCCTTCAAAGTATTCATGTTGCGCTGTGAAATTCATTTGGTGACATCCATTTTGGCGCTTCGACTCAAATGGGGACCTAAACCCTAACCCTAACCACTAACCCTAAACCTAACCCTACCCAAACCCTAACGCCAAAATTAGCGTAACAACTAACCTAAACCCTAACCCCAACCCCTACCCTAACCCCTAAACCCAAGATAAGCTTAACCTAACACTAAACCAAACACTTTACCCCTAACTCACCTAACCGCAACCCGAAACCGAGAACCGAAACCAGAACCAAACCAAACGGAACCAAGAACCAGACCAGAAACCATGAACCAAAACCAAAACCAAAACCAAAACCAAAACCAAAACCAAAAACCAAAACCGGAACCAGAACTATAACAAAACCAGGAAACCGAAACCTGAACCAGACACAGAACCACAATCAGAATCAGGAACCAGAACAATATCCCAAATAGACCAGAACCAGAACCTGATACCCGAATCGAAATTCCAAACCAAAACAGAAACTAGAACCTGAACGGAACCTGAACCGGAACACGACACGTAACCCTCGAAACTATTTTTCAATTGTATTTAGTTTGAGAGATAAGAGCGTCCCTGATATAAAGGTCATACCTTCAAAGGATCTGTTGCGGTGTGGAATTCATTGGGTGTCTTCCCATTTTGCGCTTCGACTTTATGAGGACTAACCCTACACCCTAACCTAACCAACCCTAACCCCTAACCTAACCTTTACCTAACCCAAAATTAAGCTTAACCCTACACCCTAACCCTAACCCTAAAGTAACCCTAACCCAACCTAAACCCCTAACCCTTAAACCCTAAAGCTAACCTGAACCCTTAACACCTAACCTTACCCTAACCCAGAAACCGAACCCTAACCCATAAACCCTAACCCTAACCAACACCCTAACCTAACCCAAAATTAACGTTAGGCACTTAACCCCTAACCCTAACCCTAACCCTAACCTAACCCTAAACCCTAACCCTACCCTAACCTAACCCTAACCACACAAAATTAAGCATAACCCTAACCCTAAACTTTTATCTAACCCTAGACACTAACACTAACCCTAAACCTAAACCAAACCCTAAAGCTAACCCTAACCTGACCCTCAACCCTAACCGGCAACCGGAACCCGAACCCCGAACCCAAACCCGAACCCAAACCAGAAAACCAAAACCAGAACCAGAACACAACCAGAATCAGAAATCAGAATCAGGAATATCAGAATCAGAACCGAACCATATCCCGAATCAGAACAGATCCCAAATCAGAACCAGAACCAGAACAAACCTGAAATCTAATCTGGATTGAATCGAAATCCGAACCAGAACCAGAAACTAGAACCTAATCCGAACTCTGAACCCGAACCGAACCTCCAATCTTATAACCCTAACCCTAACTAACCCTAACCCTAACCCCTAACCCTAACCGAACCCGAACCCTAACCAATACCCGAAACCCTAACCTAACCCTAACCCTAACCCAAACTCCTAACCCTAATTAAGTTTAGCTCTAACCCTAACAGCCTAAACCCTAAACCCTAACACTAAACCCTAACCCTAAACCCTAACGCTAACCCTAAACGCTAACCCAATACCAAACCCAAACCCGAAAGATTAAGCATACCCTACCCTAACTTTTCTCCTAAACCCTACCTAAACCCTAACCCTAAACCCCTAACCCTAAACCCAAACCCTAAA